>JAJONR010006856.1:0-62003 GCA_029582245.1 Solanum etuberosum | reverse complement strand
TCCTTAATTCCTTCTACATGATATATCTCGTGAATGGCTTTTAATTCCTCTCCAAAACCAAAACGGTGAGAACATAAATGCTAGCATCAAATTATGTGTCGGTGAACTACACAACAAACTTTACACCAAATTATACAGAGCAACCTCTGTTTTTTTCTCTTTAGCATTTCATCAAACACCTTGAGTGCATTTTTGAAAACAAAAAAAAATGGAGTCAGTTTTATGGAACTTAGAAGACAAATGGAAGCTCTCAACTCAAGAATCAATTGCATTTTTCATTTGCACTTGTTCCTTAATCATTGTAATTTGCTTAGTTACTGCTTTTTTTAAAAGAAGGGCAGCCACTAGGAGAAAGGGGTTAGTGGGCCAAGACCCGTGTAGCACGGATATCGATGTGGAATGGTCTGAACCAAAGTTATTGAGTTTGAACACTTCGGTGAAGAAAGTGCTGACAAGTACGGTGAGGTGGAGTGGACCAAGTAAGTGGGAGGAGAATCGAAGCACGGAGAGAGTTTCTCCGTTGCTCGAGGGAGAGTCTGGGCAGTGGCATAGCCACAACTCGGACTCGCCCGTGTGGCAAAGGCCAATATTGATGGGTGAAAAGTGTGAGCTGCCGAGATTTAGTGGGCTTATTTTGTATGATGAGAGAGGAAGGCCGGTTCATCATGTTGACAATGATCCATTCAACGTTAATCAGGTTATTCAAATGATATCTATATACCAGAGTAAACTTTTTTCCTTTTGACTCTTCGATGAAAATAGGAACTAACATGTTTTTATAGGTTATAAAGTAGTTATTTAAAAATATTGTTAATCTGTATTGAATCCTTCGAAAATATACTATATTTGAAAAATTCAACATGCACCCAAAACAATTCCGAACAACATAGTACACTATTATATTGATAGCGTAAAAAATATTTGCACTAATGATGTATATATCTTAATTTTACATATAGTGAGAAGTTTCTTTTGCAATTAACTTGTGAATAGTCTTTCTCTATATGAATTCAAATCTGTCGAATAACTCATGTTCTGGTCCGGTAAAGTTAGCTTTAAGAACCTATTGTTTACTCAAATGACAAACTACTTGCTAATATTGGGAGTAACTGATCCTTTAATTTATAATTTGGTCTAATTGATTTGTAATCAATTGATTAGTTGACTTTTGCACTTACATTTTCAGGAAAATGTAGATGTTGGGAGAACTACTCTGAAGGACTTGCTGCTGTGACTTTTGCTAATTCACAATTTTTTGTATAGAAAACATGTATCAACTTATGAGAAGGCAAAAATCTAGCATGTAGATGCATATTTTTTGTTTTCTTCTTGACTTGTATGTTAAATTTTTAGCTGAATTCAAGATTCAAAGTAAGTTTGAAGTATGTTATATACGAGATAAAGGTAATTCGAAAAAGGACAGTACTAGATCGGATTCATTATGCACATATTTATCTTATATTTCTATAAGAAATTATTTTTACAGATTAAACTTGTGAAAAAAACACGTTTGATGCCTTGATTAAAATTAGATTTAATTAAATTTCATAATAATCAAAATAAAAGTAGTATAGTAATTGAGGGATGAAAAGTGTAAAAGGAGAATACTATTTTTGTTTCCTCAATTATTGGTAAATTATGATTTTAATCTTTGTGGTATATAACTCAATACATTTATTTTTAACTAACTATTAAAATGTAGATTTTTGGTCCTTTTGAGTAGGAAATATATCATTTTTGAACTATTTTGATAAGTAATACTTATTCTCAAATATGGAATAACATTACAAGTTTTACGTAACACATGAGTAACTAAATGATTAAACATTTAATAATTCTGAAATTTTATGAAGGTTAAATATATTTAGTCAGATATCATAACGATTAAAAAGACAATTCAGTGCATGAAATATTATCTATTAGCAGAGTCTAAAAAAAATCACACTCCAACGAATGTGATATAGACGACCTATCCTAATGAAAACATCAATATCTATAGCTCGCACTGCTCAAACACATAACTTATAAATCATATAAGAATAACTTCATCGTCACTCCAAGGCTCCTCTTTAGATGATTAGAGAATCAAAAGTGTTATTAACCCAAATGCTAACCCGCTCTTCATTTTTCAACGCCACCCCCCCCCCTCCCTCTCCTCACCTCCATCTCTCTCTGTTTAATTTTTTTTTGCTTTTTAGGTTTTTGAATTTATGAATGATTTATAAACTTATCTAAAAGATAATTTCACTGTTGTGTGTTTTAATATACAAAGAATGACAATCAAAATATGAAATTCGTGAAAAATTGATAGCTTAGATAGTTAAATAAAATAATGGAGAGTTAAGATACAGTATGAAAAACGATATTTTTTTTTGAAAGTTTATAAAAAAAATTGATAGCCTTTTATAAATAAGTCATAATATATAAATGTATATTTTTAACTTGTTCTTCAATTTTGATAATGTACAAGTAACATTTAAATTTGTATAAAGTTAATCAAGTAGACACACACGTCCTACTTAATATATACAAATTAAAGTATGTACAATGTAAAATTGGAAAAAATAAATATTAGCGGAGATCAAATTAAATGAATGTATTATTGTATTATTATGCAAAAATAAGTAGAGATTTGCTTACATTTCTTTATTTTATTAAAATTTTCTTTGGTATGTGAATCCATAAATAGAGAAAAACACGCTCCTTTGATTACTCTCTCTATAAAGGCCGAAGCACTCGGCGTTTTTATACTTTTTTTTTTCTTCTCTCAGTTGGGGTGGATCCTGATCGGGATTTGAATCAGTAAGTTTCATCATTTTTTTCTTTATTTATTGAAATTTTTCTGCATAATTTATTGCTATTATTTTGATCTTGTGTGATCTGTTGCAATTTGAATTGAAGAAAATGATTCAGTATTGATTTTCTGTTATAGCAATTGTATCTGGATTAGATCTGTTTGATAATTTGATGGTGTTGATCTGTTTTTTTTGGGTTTGGCATTGGTTAATTTATGCAGATCTGATAGAGATAATCATTTGAATTGGTGATCGTTGTTGGGAAAAATTTGGATCTAATGATCTGGTTTTTTTTTTTGGGTTTGTAATGGCGAAACGAAGGATTAGGTTTAGAGAAATAAGTTTTTTGGATTGAAATGAGTAGGAATGGAGTAGAATATGTAGAGGATTCATATTGCCAACCCCGACTAGTTTTGCATTGAGGAGTAGTTAGTGTTTTTATTAAAAAATTGGGGGTAGGTGGAGGAGAAATGGGTGAGGGGATTACTAGGTATAGCAATCGAACCTTTACCAACAAGAAGTTCAGGTAGATAACCAACTAAGCTACTAAGATTCACGTGAGGTGAGGAGTAGTTAGGTTGATTGATTGATTGATCAGAAACTAGATATTGTTTTGTTTTCGTATGCTCTTTTTACTTATGGATCTGAGGTTGCTACAAAATCTTGATATTGATTTGGAATTTTGCATGTGTTAGAAGCTGCTTCAAGATGTCAACATACACCCCTAAGAATATACTCATTACCGGAGCTGCAGGATTTATTGCATGTCATGTAGCCAACAGGCTTGTTCGGAGCTACCCTGATTACAAGATTGTTGTCCTTGACAAACTTGACTATTGTTCAAATTTGAAGAACCTTATTCCTTCCCGGTCTTCCCCTAATTTCAAGTTTGTGAAGGGAGACATTGCTAGTGCAGATCTCGTTAACTACCTTCTCATAACTGAGTCCATTGACACTATAATGCACTTTGCTGCTCAGACCCATGTTGATAACTCCTTTGGTAATAGCTTTGAGTTCACTAAGAATAACATCTATGGTACCCATGTACTGTTAGAGGCCTGCAAAGTTACTGGTCAGATCAGAAGGTTTATCCATGTGAGTACGGATGAGGTTTATGGGGAGACTGATGAGGATGCTGTTGTAGGAAACCACGAAGCCTCACAACTCCTTCCCACTAACCCATATTCAGCCACAAAAGCTGGGGCTGAAATGCTTGTTATGGCTTATGGTAGATCGTATGGGTTACCTGTTATAACCACTAGAGGGAACAATGTCTATGGTCCTAACCAATTTCCTGAGAAACTAATCCCCAAGTTTATACTTTTAGCCATGAGGGGAAAGCCTCTTCCTATTCACGGTGATGGTTGTAATGTTCGTAGTTATCTCTATTGTGAGGATGTTGCTGAGGCTTTTGAAGTCGTTCTACACAAGGGAGAGGTCGGTCACGTTTATAACATTGGAACTACAAAAGAGAGAAGAGTGATTGATGTTGCCCAAGATATATGCAAACTCTTTAACATAGATTCAGACAAAGTTATTCAGTTTGTGGAGAACAGGCCATTTAATGACCAAAGGTACTTTCTGGATGATCAGAAGTTGAAGAACTTGGGTTGGTCTGAGACGACCATGTGGGAAGAGGGTCTGAAGAAGACTATTGAATGGTATAAGAATAACCCTGATTGGTGGGGGGATGTCTCTGGAGCATTGCTTCCCCATCCTAGAATGCTGATGATGCCTGGTGATATAGAAAGAAATTTGGATGGAGCTGAGAAATATGATTCTGGATCTACCGAATTCTCAGGGAAGTCCAATGAAACCAAAACGGCAGCTCCAGCTTCAAAGACCAGCAATGTGCCTCAGAAATCCCCTTTTAAGTTCTTGATCTATGGTAGGACTGGGTGGATTGGCGGTGTGCTTGGGAAATTGTGTGAGAAACAGGGAATTCCTTATGAGTATGGCAGGGGACGTTTGGAAGATCGCTCAAAGCTTTTGGCAGACATTAATTCTGTCAAGCCCACACATGTATTCAATGCTGCTGGTGTCACTGGTAGACCCAATGTTGATTGGTGTGAGAGTCATAAACCAGAAACAATTCGCACAAATGTTGCTGGTACTCTAAACTTGGCAGATGTTTGCAGAGAGAATGGCCTCCTGATGGTGAACTTTGCCACTGGCTGCATATTTGAGTATGATGCTGCACATCCAGAAGGTTCCGGTATTGGGTTCAAAGAGGAAGACACACCCAATTTCGCTGGTTCTTTCTATTCAAAGACCAAGGCCATGGTAAGCACTTGTTTAGACTTTGATCCATAATACATCATTCTCTTATTTAGGCATTAACATGTTTTTTTTTTTTTTTAACTAGGTCGAAGATCTGTTGAAAAATTATGACAATGTTTGCACACTCAGAGTTCGCATGCCAATATCTTCAGACCTCAGCAACCCTCGCAATTTCATTACCAAGATCAGCCGCTACAATAAGGTGGTCAATATTCCTAACAGTATGACCATATTGGATGAGCTTCTTCCGATTTCAATTGAGATGGCAAAGCGTAACCTCAGAGGCATATGGAATTTCACAAACCCTGGTGTTGTGAGCCATAATGAGATCTTGGAAATGTACAAGAAATATATCGATCCAGCATTTACTTATGCCAACTTCACAGTGGAAGAGCAGGCCAAGGTAATCGTTGCAGCTCGCAGTAACAATGAGATGGATGCATCAAAGTTGAAGACAGAGTTCCCTGAGTTGCTATCAATCAAAGAGTCACTGATCAAGTATGTTTTTGAACCAAACAAGAAAACCTCTGCATAAAAAGGCTGTGTTCTCAAGAATTTTGTATGCTATTTTAGCTATTATTCATTATTAGTTCCTCGAATTCTCTAAATTTTTTAGATCATCATTAGTGATTAGTTGTTCCTTGTTATTTTTGTATGAATTCATAATATTTGTGCCTTCTTTGCGGAAGATTTGGAATTTTGGATAGGCTGTGTTCCCTGTATCTGTGGTTAAATGAGTATGTTAAAGGTCTGGTGTAATTTGTTGAATTTGATATATGAAAGTATGAACTTTTTCTTGCTCAATCTCTTTATTCTTTTTTCTTTGAGATAAATGATTGAAAAAACCACCTTTTTACGAGTTTCACATCTGAACTATTAGGTTTTTGCAGTTGCATTTTCTACCTGAACCATCACCAATGGTTTATAACAACACACTAATTAATGGTTTATAACAACACACTAATTAACTTTAAAGCATGTTTTGATAAATAGTTGGTGAGTAGGAAACAAAGACACCCAATAGAAAAGTCATAAGAAAATGATACTTGTTGTGTGTGATTAGTTGCTTTGTACTTGTATTTTAGTGGCAAACTAATAGTGTTGGTACAAGGTAAGTCATTTTCATCGAAAATATTTTTCAATGTTTGATTAATGAACGGAAAAAAATATACATTTTGAAGATTTGTTTGCAGCCCTCAAATATTAGAAGTATGTTATGATAGTTTAATGCATGAAATCGGAGTGAATAAATCACATTGACGTTGAATTTTGAAGTGTCATGGTAGTATGAAGGGGGAACAAAATCGTATCTGGGGTGGTTCTTTGGATGGAACACAGCCTATCCCTTTGGCTTCCACTCCAGTTGACCATCTCACCGTGAGAAGGTAGAGATGGAAAATAGGAAGATGAAGGGTCCTCAACTCTATTCAATTGGCATAGTCCCTTTATTAGGGAAGCATCAGTAGATAATGAGCTCCTCATCTACCCTTCTTCACTTAAATAATCGTGATGTGTGTGGTTGTGTTCCTACCACTAGACCAAAGCCCCGGGGATGGTGATATGAACTCTGCTACGCCTTATCGAGCTCAAAAGCACAAGATAAGTGACTGGGATTGGCAATACTTACCAGAAGGTGGACGTCAAATAAGTCTATGATATAGAACTATTTACTTCATGTTACGATAGACTACCTGAAAAGAGGGAGGAAAATGAAAGGTACTACACATTAAACTAATAGAAAGATACATCTTTTCATTACACCACATCCGAACACAACCTTTCCGTCTAACTCCTCCCCTAGGAAAACTTGTGAAAATTCCGGGTTCATAGGAAACAATCCCCCGACCCCCCCCACCACCGCATTCCCAGGGTGGAACAACATATCTCGACTGCAATCAACATTTACAATTTAAAAAATACAAGAAAATTGCAAGAAATTGTTGATCTACTCTCTTTGCACTAATTTGATACTTATTAAGTTCAAAGTTACTGAAAGAAATCAAACACTGGTGTCCTGATTGAATGATCCTCCAATCAAACTGCAAAAAGATAAACAACAATTCAGAAGATCAACAACACACTAGAAAGGCTTGGAATAAGAAACAAGTTGTGAAGATAAGGAAACATACCAAGCATGCTCTACTTTGATTCCACCGTAAGTGGCACAGCAGTATAGATGTGAGGTGAGTTATATTCTGGCAATTGAAGTTCAATCATCCATTATAAACTAAAAAAGTAAACCATAACTTATGCCGGCACCTAAAAGGTTTAGCAGAAGAAAATGTAAATCAGATGCAATTACCTTCAGATTCCATGCGCAACCAGTCTTGACCACATATCAGAGCTTCTCTAGCATCTGGATTCAGTGAACTGCGATGATGATCAAGCACCCTGCCTCTGTTATTAAATGCCAACTCTGGTCCAAGAGTGGATGCAGGAACTCCCAAGATATCACGTGCCATCATCGATAATATAGGGTACCTTGGTGTGTGAACTTTCCACCAATTCAATATGCTGAAATCATAATTGCGTGGAAAGACTGGCTCTTCCAAGTATTTGTCAAGATCTGATGTCATGTTGTGGTTTTGTGAAGTTTCATGGAGAAACTTGTCGAAACCGCTAAGTCTGTCCCTTGTGCCAATAGTGGTACTGGCTAAGCTGCCAGAAGCACCAGCCGTACCTGGATCAAGCGAAGATGAGCCCATAGCATACTCATTGGAAAGCTCCCTTATGGCTTTAGATATTGCTTTGATCTGATTTGGCGCATCAGAATCATAAATCTGAGGATAGTAATACTCCACCAACTTCATCTTGAACCTTGGATCCAGTATTGCTGCTATTGCCAAAGTCAAACTGCACTTGCTCCAGTATCTGTCAAACTTTTCTTTCATCTTCAGTGCTATATCACTTAGAAAATTATCAGGATTCTTGCACCATTCAATCAACTGGATGTGAATATCACATATTTCTGGGAAATATATGTTGGCAGTTGAATACTTATTTGTTGTGAAAACATTAGTAACTTCAACAAAAAGTTTCACATAGCCAGCAATGGCACTAGCATGATCCCACTCTGTTTCAGACAAGGCACTAGTGTAGGTAGGGTCATGCTCTTCTAGTAGACAGAAGGCTCCCCTATAGTCTAAGGCAGCTTCAAGCATTAAGTATGTTGAACTCCACTGCTGTCCGCAGTCAAGAATCAAAGGTCTCTCACCACTAATCGCAGCTTGCTGAGCAATCTCATTGAATTTTCCTAGGGTTACTTGTGAACTTTTAACATGCCTTATGCTTTCTCGGACCTTGTGGGTCACATCTCGAATTGCTTCCATGACATCGGAAACAATTGATTTCATTAACTGTACTGCACAGCGCACATCAAACAATTCACCATTCTTTAACAGAGGCCTGTTTTGAGAAAGCCAGTCTTTGATCCTAAAAATCAGTTCTTCATAGCCCGTACAATGATCGAAAGTCATAGAAAACAACTTACGATCAATGGCCCAGTCTGTCAAACTTTTTATAACAACTTCTGAAAGTATGTCATCTGTGTGAGAAGGGTCCAGTGTGATGAAATTCAGCATTTTCTTCTGAAGCTTCCAGTCTTCATCAATGTAAAAAGCAGTCAAGCACATATACCGTGCATTTTCCGATGAATCCCAAACATCAGCAGAAAGACTAATTCTTCCATGCAAGTTATGGATCGCTTCATACATCTTCTGTTTCTCTTTTGCATAAATAGTCATACAATCTAGTTCAACAGCACTATTAGTCAAAACCTCAAATTGTGGCTGTAAATTCTTGACAAATATTTTGAATCCAATATGGTCAACCATGGCTAAAGGATAACCATGTAACATAATCATACGGGCAAGATCCAGACGGCTCCGCTCTTGATCAAATCTAACACTGCCAAGGTTGATAGGCACGTTAACTTCCTCTTTCTTTACCTCTGGATCAAACTTAAAGGTTGTCACAGGACTAATGGTTTCTTCTTTCCTTTGTCCTTCTTCATAGGTGACAACTGCAAGAGAAGTGTCTTTTTTCTTTCTCTTTGCCGCAAGTATTTGGGTAACATCATAGTTGGATCTTTTTAGACACCGCAACAAATGATTCCTCAGATGAGTTGTTCCGCTGTTACTTGATCCACTAAGCTTCTTTTTGCAATGCACACAGACAGCATAACAGATATCTGCCTTTCGAACTCTTTCAAAATGGTTCCACACAACGGATGTCAATCGCTTTGGTTTCTTTATTGGGGTTTCAGTTGGAATTTCCATGGCATGGATGAAGCCAAATTAACCAATCTGTTATCATAAAATGGTTTGGTCAAAATGCTGTTAAATGGCAAAACAACAGCAACCAAGTAAAATGCAATGACAGATTTAAAGGAATTGAAAAAGGGTTGTACTTAAAAGTTATTAACCAAATAGAGTATCTGAAGAAAGGAACAGAGAAGCAAACGAAAGTTCTGAGCCTCTTAATATTATTCTGATGATTGTAGACATTGCTGTAGATTCTGTTATTTAGAAAAAAAAGACATTGCTTTAGATTTTTATGTATGCAATCTTGAAACTTTAAAGGACCCAGACTAATACTCGTCACAAATCTTTCAACTGGAGTCAGTTTGTCTATCTGATTTATGCTCAATCCCTCCCTCTCTGTATGAGCTTTATTAGTGTGTGCATACCATATCACATATTTTCTAGATGGCAGTTTGACATAACATTGTTTTTTCAAAACAACAACAGTCTCAGCACCAAACAAGTTGGGGTTATATGAATCCTCACTGACCATGTTTCTCTATTTAATAAATCATAACCAACTTTTTCATAATGAAACAAAAACAACAAACTGAGAGCAAAATAATGATGAGTAGCATATATGATCTTTTGTTTCCTCATTCTCTTTTCTTTAGTGAGGTTTGGGGTGATGGTGTCCAGCAGAAATGAGGCGACACATAAACTAGCCACGAGACAAGAAATCAGCAGTCTCCACACAGCTAAAGCTCCACCGAATTACAAGAGAAGGCTATACATAATTGACATGAAGCACCCATTGCACCAGTCAACAATCCATAAACCAAGGACAAACAACTCATAAAGACTAAAGCAAAAGAAATGTAAGTTCTTCTACATAGGAAACTCTACTAAAAAGATGCCAGAGACTACCCACCCCAACAACAACAACAACATACCCAGTGTAATCCCATAATTGGGTTTTTGGGAGGAAAAAGGCTATTTTCCCTTTCGAGCTTTCTTATTCGATTGAGCATTACGCAGACCTTACCCCTACCTCGTAGAGATAGATATGTTGTTTCCGATATACCCTCACCTTAAAATAAAGCATTTCCAAGCAGTTTGGAAAAGGAAATACATAAATGAGAGCAGTAACAAACAACGGGTTACTACAGGTTTGATAGACGTGGCATTTCCCTAAAGGATACGTGTTCAAAAAATTCACAACAACATTGATCCACGACAACCGCCACAGTAGCTTGACACAGGAAAAACTATATGCATACACCCACCCCCCACCTCCCCCCACACCCCCACACCCAACTTAAGCCCATTAACCAGCTCAACCAATCTCCAACACTTACCATCATTGTCTCTCTGGTAAACACAACACCCACATGATCCAAATCCCAAATCACAACAACAAAACTAGACATCCCAAATTACATAATTCAAATCCACAGAAGAAAAGCATTAAAAAATCAATCTTTACCTAAAAAGTCAATCAATCAGTCAACAACCCCTCAATTTCAAACTACTTGAGATCCATTAAACAAAATCCTCTACATCCATTCAACTCTATTCAGCCTCAATTTATCAAAAAATGTACCAAAAAATTCCAAAAAAAAAATCATCAAAATTGAGCTCAAACAGATGTACTTGACAAGGATTCGGGTTAAAATCCGGCTAATAATGAATAGAAAAATGCAAACCTGAGAAAGTGAAGAACTTTTCCGTTGACGTTTTCGTCAGATAGATCCGATCGGAGGATCCGAAAGTGAATAGGGTTAGGGTTTTGGATTATTAATCGGAGAAGAGAAGATTGAACCGGAAACCGGGAAGATCCGGTAAGAATGCCCGATTGCGTGATCTGGAATTTGGGTGGTTCACACATTTGAAGGGTCCGTTTTTGAAGATGTACCCAAATTCGGGTCGGGCGGGTTGGTTTAGGGTTAGGTGTATTTAGTTAAAATGGGTATTCTCTGTTTTATTTTTATTTTTTTTCTTAAGCTTCTGGATTTTATTATTTCTAAAAGGAAGAATATCACTTTTGGTCCATAGTTATTTATAGGATCTTTATGATATATGATTCAATATATTTAACGTTCAACGATAATAATATAATTAGTGTAATTTTTTAAGTGGAATATGGAAATAACACTCCTTCTATCCACTTTTAATTGTCATGGTTTTCTTTTTTTAGAGTCAAACTATACAAACTTTAACTAATATTTTACGATGTATTTTTTAATCATATTAATATGTAAAAGATTGCAATTTATAGTACTTTTCGTATAGTTTTTGAATATTTAAATTTTTTCCTTAAAATGTCGAACTAATTTAATCTAATTTAACTTTGAAAATTAGTCAAATTGACTTTCGAAAAGCGCAACATGACAATTAAAAGGTAAAAATGTATGTTTTTACCTTTTAGTCCCTTTATATAAGAAATACTATGTTAAATTGTATGGTCTTTTAGAAGTATATTACCCTTAAAATTATTGTGTAATAATACAAGTTTAATATAATTCAACAGTGAAACATCCACAAAAAATTTGAAGATTTGTGAATATTTACGAGCAAAGGGATCAAACGTGGATATTTCAAGTTATTGAAAGTTAAATGTGCTCTAATTAAATATCACGAGAATTAAAATTAAAGTTTACCAAGAATCAAAAGTGATTTAATTTTTAACCCTTTCTTGTGTTACTTATGAATTTACTATTGCAATTTGGCTTGTGAATGTATGTTTGGATCTGTAGAGGTACTTATACTTTACTTCTTGTTCTAATTGATGTTTATTTTACTATATTTTGTAAAAAACTCTAATTAGATATCGTATCGTAACACTTATATTTTTTATGATTTGTAAAATTAATATCTACCTCCTTGTAGGAGGATGTTTTCGCCATCAGGCCATATGATCAATATAAGCTCAAGGCTTCTTTTATAACTCCAAAAACTTCTTCGTAGTAGCTCCCTTACCTGTCTCATTTTAGGGAACCTCAAAGTGGCTCTATTTCATTCATTTGGTGTCATTGACATAACAAATGTCTGTTTCTAGTTGATCTCTTTCTATTTCTTTTCTATTATAGAAAAGTTCAAAAATCATCATATAATAATCTCAAAATGACCTTTAAACTTCTGTTTCTTCTACTTTGACGCTACAACTTGGACTTGTTCCTATTGACACTTATTTAGACACTACTCAAAAAGTATACTTCTTAGATACTAACCATAATAACAACATATCCGATATAATCCCACAAGGTGGGAGTTCGGAGAGAGTAGACTATACGCAGACCTTACCCCTACCTTGTGAGGTTAGGGAGGCTGTTTTAGATAAACTCTCGGCTCAAGAACAGAAGAAACAAAACAGCAACAACAGCAAGATAAAAAGCCAGCTAGCCATCAGCTTTCATTTATACATGAAAATTGAGATTCAAGATTCAATACACTAGCTTCAGAAATTATTTCTGGAGCAAGATTGCGTACAATAGTTCATTCCAAACATCTGAACACCAGCTACACACCAGTGGCTGCAGTCCGTCAACGCACCACTGGCAATTCTCGACTGGTGTCCGTCTTTTCGTAGTTGTGTAAGCAATGTAATATCAAGTAAATTGACAGGCTTTGTCATGTTACTTGGGACACTTTTCACTAATGCCTCTCCTGGATATCTTTCACCTGGATAAGTTGATCCCTCTATTGGTTTTGTTTGTCCACTGCAGTCCTTCACCTTTGGTTCATTCCAATCCTTGCCACGGAAAAGAGGAAACAGAATTAAGTTGAAGAAAATGGTCTAGAATCCTACAAGAAAAGTCATATACTAAATGGAAACTTGCAAGAAAATGTGACTGATCTAACCCTGAATGCCGAAAGGGTCCAAGGGATGATCTCGTAGTTCCTACAAGGTGAAGGTGGAGATGACGGGATCAGTCCAT
Source organism: Solanum etuberosum (assembly GCA_029582245.1). Lineage (NCBI taxonomy): Eukaryota > Viridiplantae > Streptophyta > Magnoliopsida > Solanales > Solanaceae > Solanum > Solanum etuberosum. The sequence goes on along the minus strand of JAJONR010006856.1, from coordinate 48,749 downwards.
GGATTTTCCTTTCCTTTTGCCACATTTAGTTTAAAGGACCAAATTCATATTTCTTTTTAGAAGATGTGTCAGATTGGGTTTAACTTCACTTTCACGGGCTAGAGGGAAATACTTATAGCGAGTAAAGAACGATTTCAGTAGCCTTTCATTTTTCCATTCAACAAGATTATTAGTCATTTACATTCTAAATGGACATCACATTTAGTATACATTGAATTCAATCAAATGAATACCACAATTACCAGATATATATTCAGTATTAAACATCAATAACAAATATGGCAAGTATTACCAAATTTCTGTTCTAAAGAAGCAATCCTTAGTACATTTATGGGAGAAACTTCTTGATATATTTCATGCAAACACAAATATTTGACTTCGGTACATTTAGCTTATCTGCAAAGTTAAACGAAATCTTGTTAAAGATCTCGGGTCGTGGATCAAGAAAGATGTGTTCCGATGGAGAAGCATTCACAGATTTTCTATAAGAAATGAGAAATTGACTTTGATTACCTCTACCAACTAAGGTTCCGTTGTTATCCAGAGATTCAACCCGACTACCAATATTGGCACGTTCATTCATTACCATAGGCACTACTAGTGTGACTAAGCATGACAAAATAGAGTACAACAACGCATAGAACTACCATGATCATGTCGGGATATCAGACCAATTTTACCTGTATGCTGATCAACTCATCGGATTCTGAAGAAGCATTAAGACACAGTTTGACTAAGTCTCAAAATGTCCATCAGCAACCGACTGACAGAAGCCTTTATTTCATCTGGTATTACTAGCTGAGGAGGAACTGATTCCAGCGCATACAGAATAATGACCCTCATTACAGCAGCCAAGTGTAAATTTGTCATATCGCCTTTCCTGACATTCTGATTCACAAACTTTCATGATGCTTTTAAGGCACATTTGCTGCATACCTGAAGTAGAAGCACGTAACATTTTAGATCATAAGGGGAACATAGGAGGAAGGTGGAAGGAAATTTGAGAATATCCCAAAGAAAATTTTACGTAATCTTATTTGATCTTAGGAGCAGTGAAGGGAAGTGATGAAGTTTCTTAAGAGCAAAAGTAACTCACATTATCTTCTTGAATTCTGAAATATTTACGCAACCTCTTAGCAGATAAAACGTTGTTCTTTGCAACAGAAGGGCAACCGAAAAGGGCGACTTTTTTCAAGTCACTGCCAGACAACCATCTGAACAACCAAGTTTAATAGATTAAGGAACTGAATGAAGAAAGCTAAGGGGTATAAAGCAGTGTCTAAACTAAACGAAGAAAAATATCCCAAACACCTTTTCAAGCAACATGTGGGAATTCGTCAAGATAAACCATTCCAAATGAAAGACAGCATCAGTCACCTTTTCAAGTTCGGAAAAGGGCCAAAAATACATGTAACCTATTGAAATGGTTCACAAATACCCTCCGTTAACCTTTAGGTCTAAAAGTACCCGTAACATTTTTTGGGGGGGCTCAAACATACCGCAGAAACTAATGGATTTGGGTCTTAAAAAAACTTAAAAGGGCCAAAAATACCCCTAACGTATTGAAAATGGCTAGAAGCAATTCTTACATGTTTGACAATCTGATGATTTTATAGAGAATATTATCTCCTTTTTCTTTCCCTTTCCTGCTCATGAAGAAAAAGGGTGGGAGGGGGATATAGTGTAATTACTCATATCGCTAAAAATAACACAAATCTATGACTTTGCACTTGTTGATGAGAAGTGTTGAAGTCTGCTCAACATTTTTCTACACTTGAGGAATCCGAAAGAATGACATATTTTCCAAACACCACAACATAATCAATATCAGTTTAGGAAATGTCAGCTTCTATAAGGCATAGACGAAGACAAATACTTCCCCCTTTTTTCTATAATTAGCAAACTAAATCATATCAGAAATGTCATTATTGAAAGATTTTGGTAGATCAACAAAATACAAATTAGAACTTAAGTCCTCAATGAACAAATGTAACAGGCAGAGAACTGACCACAACCCAATATTAAAATAGGTGAATATAACTAATGTTGATCCTTACTTAGCAATCTCTTGGTGATCTCTACCAAACTGCCCAGCTGCATACTTTACAAAATCAAGGGCATAGCTATTCTCGAAGCAAGTAATATCAAACTTCTTCCTAGGCAAAAAGTTTGAATCTTTAAAGTACCCTTCATTGTATAAATGAGTCACAAACGTCACCATATCAGGTGGAAGCTCTTTGTACACAGTATGATCCTCAGTAGTCAACGCCGTCAACTTTCTTAATTCTACACTCTCATTATCCTCCTCATCCACAAACAATTCGTTTAACCTTTAACTCTTTCCTTCATTTTCCAACACCCCATTATCATTTCTAGCCTCCATCCTCTATTAGCTTTTCCAATTTTCTTCCTCCATTATCATGAACATTATTCAGTTTACAAACTGTTAGCTTCTATGTTTGCACAAGGCAAAGACAAATACTTCCTGTGTTTACCCAATAATTAGTATACTAAATTCTATATTGTTAAAGATTTCGGTAGACTAACAAAACACAAATTAGACTAATAAACTTCGATGAATAAACATAACAAACAGAAAACCAATAGTAGCAATCAATATGAAAATGGGTGAATGTAACTAAAGTGATTCTTACTTAACAATCTCTTGGTGATCTCTACCAAACTGCTTAGCTGCATACGTTATAAAATTACGGGCATAGCTATTCTCGAAGCAAGTAATGTCAAACTTCTTCCTAGACAGAAAGTTTGAATATTTAAAGTACCCTTCATTGTATAAATGAGTCACAAACATCGCCATATCAGGTGAAAGCTCTTTGTAGACAGTATGATCCTCCATACTTAACGGAGTCGACTTTATTGATTTTACACTCTTAACCTCCTCATTCATAAACAATTCATGTAATTTCTTACTCTGCCCCTTATTTTCCAATACCCCATCACCATTTCTAGCTTCCTTTTCATTTTTCCTCATCTCCAGCAAAACCCTCACTTCTTCCTCCAATTTTTCCAATTTACCTTTCAATTCTTTGTTTTCAGACTTTTCTAACAGACCAACAGCTTCTTGGAAGAAAAAACCCAATGGTTTCTTTGCTACACTATCTGAAATAGTTGATTCTGTCTGAATCTGAGCTGAAAACGAAAAGGGTCTCCCCAAAAATGATGAAAATTGATATGGGGTTGAAGAATTCAAGCATGTTGATGCTATTGTTAGAAAACGCCAAGTATTGAACTTTCTCAGGTACATCATTGGTGAGTTTTTTGGTAATTTGGTCACTGAACTGAACGAATACAGGGAAGACTGCCATTAGGGACCTTTTAGGGATTTTGCAAGCAAATACATCTATTTGGGCCCAAATAAAACTACATGGAGTTCCTAATGGGTCGGGTTGGGTTAGGGGTTAGTTTTGTTTTTTGATTGTTCAAGTTCGATTGGTTAAATTATTTTTTTTGACACCCACATACCATTATTCTTGAATATCTTTAATAAAAATTTTGACTCCGTCACTATTTACAAGTGGGAACTTTTTGCAAGGCAATAAAAGGACATTATAGTTCATTCACATTTGTAAAATTTTTTTAGTGATGACAAAATCAAAAATTATTTCTTAGTTTTAGATTGAACAAAAAAGGCTTTTAAAAGTGATCAAAATCATTACGCTTTTAAAATCAAAATCTTTTGTCTTTAGAGTGAAAAAGAAATTTCAAAATTCAAATTTATTTGATCATAAATATAAATTGAAGTTATTTTTTAATGGTAAGTGAAAAATGTTACGTATTTAAATTTGTTCAAATTTTGTTGTTGTTCTTTCTATTTTAATTTATCATATATTCAAAGATTACGCTTAAGATACTATAAATTATTATAATTAACAACTTAAAATATTTTATTCTAAATTTGAAAATTACGTAAAATACACTATAAGTCACAATAAATAAGAGGCTACACACCTTAAAATACTTTTTTTTAAAAAGAAAATCTTTAATTGACTCTTACAATTCTATCAGTGCCACGTGAAATTGAACAGATGGAACAACATATATTATTGAAAGTTACGTAAATAATATTTTAAATCACAATAATTAACAACTGAAAATACTTTTAAATCATATAAAAAATTTGGTCGACTCTCCTAATTCCATATGTGTGACATAAATTGGAACAGAAGAAGTAACATTTATTCAAAAATGACGTAAAAAAAACTATAAATCACAACAAATTAACAACTTAAAATCTTTTTTTTAAACAACAAATACAAAAAATTTAATTGACTCTCCAAATTCCATTTGTATCACATAAATTGAAACAAAGAAATACTCCCTTCGTCCCAATTTATGTGGCACTTTTCAAATTTCGAAATTCAAACAAGTCTATCTTTGATCGTAACTTTATCATATATTTTTTTAATTATTTTGAATTGTTAATTGTTGTGACTTATAGTACTTTTTACGTAGTTTACAAATATATAATAAATTTCTGGTCAAACTTAAATTGTTTGATTCTCGAAAAATGAAAAATATCACATAAATTGATACAGAAGAAGTAACATATATTGGCCCGCACTGGCGCGGGATCCTAATATCTAGTATAATAAGAAGTTTTGACTCTTTGAAAATGTAAATGAAAATAAAATTAGTCTGACTAACGAAATAGTTTTACATCTTTACAATTCACTATTATTGATACTTGTAAAAAAAAAAAAAAATCATCTGTGTTTTTAATCATTTGCTTAATTCATTTTTAAAAAGATTCATTTGATTTCTTTAACTATCCACATGGAATGCCATTTGATACCATTTGTAAATAAAAAGAGAGAATGTACACCACACACCATCATATATTAGTCGAGCTATGTTTTAATAAATAATTGGTGATATGAAATATAAACACTCGACAGTTTAGATATGAAACTCGCAAAAAAAATCAAGTAAATATTTTACTTCCTACATGTACACAAAGTTAGACTTTTGAAACTTGTCCGCAATAGAAAGGACTCCTCGAGGCTACTTTAAGCCATTTTAGTGCAAACCAAAAGGACTGAAGTTGTTGGATGTTGCTCAGTCCTGAAGACTCTTGTTATAACTTAACAATCAAAAAGCTCTATGTCGAACTGCAACATAAATAAGTAAAATATATTTGTCTGGCCTTATTAAAAGGTTGGAACTAAGTATAATATTCTAATGATGAATCACCCGATCGTCCACGTCTTGGACTTATTCCTATTGAACTTAAACTACTCAAAAAGTATACTTATTAGACACTTTTATTATGCGGGGAAGCCACCTAGCCGTCAAACCACCACCACAACAACAACATACCCAGTATAATCTCACAAGGTGGGATTTGGAGAAAGTAGAATGTACGCAGACCTTACCCCTACCTTATGAGGTCAGAGAGGCTGTTTTCGATAAACCCTCGACTCAAGAACAGAAGACACAAAAAAGCAATAACTATAGCAAGATAAAAGCCACCTAGCCATCAACTTCCATTTATATATGAAAAATTGAGATTCAAGATTCAATACACTAGCTTCAAAAATCATTTCTGGAGCAAGATTGTGTAAAATAGTTCATTCCAAGTATCTGGAACACCAGCTACACACCAGTGGCTGCAGTCGTTCAACCCGCCACTAGCAATTCTCGAGGGGTGTCCGTCTTTTCGTAGTTGTGTAAGCAGTGTAATATCAAGTAAATTGACAGGCTTTGTCATGTTACTTAGGACACTTTTCACCACTGCCTCTCCTCGATATCTTTCACCTGGATAAGTTGATCCCTCTATTGGCTTTGTTTGTCCGCTGCAGTCCTTCACCTGTGGTTCATTCCAATCCTTGCCACTGAAAACATCGAGGAAACAGAACTAAGTTGAAGAAAATGGTCTAGAATTCTACAAGACAAATCATATACTAAATGGAAACTTGCAAGAAAATGTGATTGATCTTCAATTCGTCGAGACTAAGGTGTTGTTTGGTTCACGGTATAACGTACTAGTATGTTGGGATTAAAAAGGACAGTCCAGTGAATGCAGCATTCACGGAAGGGCCAAATCCCAAGGGAATGTAGTGTAGGAAGCCTACCATGACACAAGCATTAGAGACTAATGCCACGACTTGAACCCGTGACCTATAGGTCAGATGGAGACAACTTTACTGTTGCTCAAAGGCTTATATAGGGATTATAATGCAAAAATTATTTATGCGGTGAATAACAATGAATAGATTGCTATACGGTGACAAATAATGAAGGGATTAATATGCGATGATTAATAATAAAATGTTTTTGATGTAGGAGAATTACTTACTTTAAGATCACTATCGTCTTTCAATAGTTTAAATTCTCGTATTGCTAATACATGTACACTTATTTCACATTCTATCCACAGAGAATAATACATCGTATAACTTATTGCGGATAATTATTTTGTACTGCCAATGAACCACTGCATTAGTCTTGCACTCAGAGACTGTTCTTTCCGTATACAACCAACGAAACAGTGCATTAGTTATGTATCCGGGAAACAGAACACTGTATTTACTCAATCCTGGATTAATTATCTTAATACGATCAACCAAACAACCCCTAAATGTTTACGGGGGAAATGAGAAGCTGTCTTAGAACTTACCGAGCATGAACAGCAGAAATTCCTTGGAAGAACACTTTAGTCACAGCAGTATTAATGTTGGAATCGATCCATTTAGCCCAAGTAGTTAAAGCAATCTTGTATGCTGCCATATGGTCCATCTCCTTGTAGAGTTTGTCACCAACTTGAAAATAGTCCCACCTGTGGACAAAAAGAACAGGACAATGTAAAATAACGAAGTTCGGTTTCTAGTAAGTTAGTGAAGAAGAAGTGTACGTTTGTTGGCGTCCTGTATGTATCCACCAATGGTAGCTGTTGAAGATTAAGACATCAACTCCTTTCCACAGCTCACTCTGGCTGAGAGTGTCGAGCTTGAGAACTCGTCCTACTTTCTCGACCACTAAGTCAACGAGAAATCCGTCTTTCAAGAATGTGACTGTGAACTTAAACTCCTTCAGAAGCAAAAAAGAGAGCATGAGAAAGAAGGGAAGAATACATATCAGAAGTTTCGGAACAAGAAGAGATTTTAGTGTTTATCAAATCCCACAACAATCTATGTTGCTTGAATCTTCCAAAGAAATGTTGGGGTACTCGTGTATGGTCCTCCGAAAATGCAATACTTTCAGAGGATCTGACACATACCTGGAGACATTTTTGGAGGATCCGAGCAAACATAGACAATAATAAAATGTCATGCTAGCAGCAGGGTAAATACTGAATCTATTTCAAGTATTTTAGCAGTTGATGCTTCTTTATGTCGGACAGAAAATTCATCGTTGGCTAAGTATTCGAAGCACGATTGCAGTTTAACATCTTGGCACTACCCACAACAATTATATATGAAAATTTGCTAAATCGAAGAATCTATCACATACTGGAAGAATTCCAGCAATTAGCCCCTCTGCAGGATCTAAGATCATTTACTAATATGTTATCGATCTAGTAACATGCTAGCATTGTTGAAATTGGGGTCGGATCATATCGAATCATACTAATCAATTAAATTAGTACTACTTGTTTTTGCAAGCTTTAATTCCTCGCGGGACACAAGGAAGCAAATACTTTTTGCAAGTGACAGGAACTTTTAACCTGTCAAAATCACGACTTTTACTCTAATCAAAAGACTAACGGACCCTATTGAACATCAATAGGTCGCCAAACTACAACCAAGAGTTTCGCCTTTTTGAAGTGTCAGTCACGACCTTTTGAAGCGCTAGTCACGTATGCACGCCATGCTTTATAGAGTCAAAAAGGCTTTGATGACTAAAGGTTTGTATTACAGAAAGGAGAGTGATGGGAAGAAGGGGCAGCCCTCGATTGGCCCGAATGTTGGAGCACTTTTACCAACAACAACACATATCCAGTGTAATCCCACTAGGTGGGGTCTGGAGAGGGTATGATGTACCCAGACCTTACCCCTACCTCGTGGAGGTAGAGAGGTTGTTTCTGAAACACCCTCAGCTCAAGTCACTCATACAAATCAACGTTAAAAATAGCATACAAGACGCAATGCAAACATAACAAATAATAACAAAATCATTTACATAGAATTCAAGTCTACCAAATAGAAGATGATAGAGAGACAACGATTAAATTGACCTACCGGGAATGAGAGAACGGAACGTTCCTTTGTGCTGTCAAATGTGTAATTAGAATTTGGAACTGCAGCATGAAGCATACATGCTAGTGATTGCCACTGGTTACTGCTCAAGGAATCTCCCACAAACATGAAGTTTTTGCCTCTAAAGTTTTTCAGAAGATTTTCACCATTGAACCTACATACACCATAATCCATAAAAATGCATTCAAATTTGTATATAGTGAAATTATAATACTCCCTCCGTCCCAACTTATGTGACATCTTTTGAATTTTGAGAGTTAAACAGTTCTTCTTTGACGACGATCTTTTCATATGTCTCTTAAATATTTTAAAGTATTGATTAATGTTATTTATACTACTTTTTTAGTAGTTTCCAAATATATAAATTTTATTTTAAACAAAAAACTTAATAATTTCATATCAGAATTTGGGTGAAATTCCAAAGTTTGACTCAAGCAATGTCACATAAATTGAGATACAACAACAACAATAGTATACCAGTATAATCTAACAAGTGGAGTTTCGAGAGGGTAGTGTGTACGCATCTCAAACACGCCAACAACAACAACTACACCTCACTCCTAAACAAGTTACAAGTTGGGGTCGACTATATGAATATCTACTTCGTCATTTAAGCTCATTTTATATCATCGTCATACTAACAACAAAAAAAAAAACAACACAAATCATTGGAATTTAGGTGGAACAAAGAAAGAAGTTTCTTACTTTGGGAGGTCACAATCAGTAGGCTGCCATTTATATTTGAGATAAAATTTATCTTTTCTTCCATTTTTTATGCAATTTAGACCTTGGTTTATAAATGGACACTTCAAAGAATCATAAATTGGATAAGATTCATCAAAAATCCAACTTCCTTCAAAAATATTACAACTCTTCAATTGTTGTTCTTCATAGGAAAGTACTATTAAGAGATGAAAAAAAATAACAAAAAGGCAAATTTTGGTACTTTTTTTAGTAGACATGGTGAAAAATTTAGAACTCAAATTGAGAGCTCTAAAAACTGAGTAAAAGAAAAAAGAAAATTGTACTGTTTTATAATAATTTTGTGTGTAGATTTTTGGTGTGATTAATTAGTTGGTTGTCTTTTGTTAGTGGTACAAATTAATTAGTGCACTAATTAGTAAGGTAAGCAACTGAATAATGGTCAAACATATATTTCAAGATAAATTTTCAAAATATATGGTCAATATATATTTAAAGATAAAATTTTAAAATATCTAGTCAAATATATATATTTAAAGATAAATTTTTAAATATATGGTCAAACATATATTTGAAGAGAAAATTTAAAAATCTGATTCAAAATATATAGTCAAACACTACCATAATTTTTCAAATATATATATTTAAAGATAAAATTTTAAAATATATGGTCAAACATATATATATGAAGAGAAATTTTAAAAATCTAATTCAAAATATATAGTCAAACACTACCATAATTTTTGTTCATTATATCTCATCTCTCCATAATTGAGGTGTTTTGTAATGTATTTCACGAGCAATTACTACTAAAATATAATAAGAAAAGAATAATTAACTTTGTCTCGAACTTCTAAAATTACAAAATAAAATAAAAAAAATCACGATAGATAATTTTGAATGAAAAAAGTATTTATCTATGATTTTTAAATGTCAACATTCCATATAACATATTAAAATCACAATACTAGAAAATATTTTGACATATTATAAATAACTTTAATTTAAGATCATAAAAAAATTAAAAATACATTTAAGATTTTATGTCCAATCAAATTAGAACACATAAATTAAAATAAAAGAAATATTGGAAACATTAGCCTTGTCATGTGATTTATACTTTCACTATGACCAATACATCCTCAATATTAACGAATATGGCAAATATGACCAAATTTCTGTTCTAAATAAGTAATTCTTAGTACATCCATGGGAGGAACTTCTTGATATATTTCCTGCAGATACAAATATTTGACTTCGGTACATTTAAGTTATCTGCAAAATTGAACGAAATCTTGTTGAAGATCTCGGATCTTGGATCAAGAAAGATATGTTTCGAAGGAGATGCATTTACAGTTTTCCTATAAGAAACGAGCAGTTGACTTCGATCACCTTGACCAACTAAGGTTCCGTTGTTATCCAGAGATTCAACCCCAACGCCCATCTTGGCACGTAGATTCATTACCTGAATAGCATAGGCACTACTAGTCGTGAATAAGCATGACAAAATATAGTGCAAACAGGCGTAGAACTAGCATGATCCTGTCGGGATATAAGCACCTCACTGACAATGAGACCAATTTTACCTGTATGCTGATCAACTCATCGGATTCTGAAGAAGCATTAAGACACAGCTTGACTAAGTCTCAAAATGTCCATCAGCAACCGACTGACAGAAGCCTTTATTTCATCTGGTATTACTAGCTGAGGAGGAACTGATTCCAGCGCATACAGAATAATGACCCTCATTACAGCAGCCAAGTGTAAATTTGTCATATCGCCTTTCCTGACATTCTGATTCACAAACTTGCATGATGCTTTTAAAGCACATTTGCTGCATACCTGAAGTAAAAGCACGTAAAGTTTCAGGTCATAAGGGGAATATAGGAGAAAGGTGGGAAGAAATTCGAGAATATCCCAAAAAAGGAAATTTTACATGATCTTATTTGATCTTAGGAGCAGAGAAGGGAAGTGATGAAGTTTCTTAAGAGCAAAAGTGACTCACATTATCTTCTTGAATTCTGAAATATGTACGCAACCTCTTAGCAGATAAAACGTTCTTCTTTGCAATAGAAGGGCAACCAAAAAGGGCGACTTTTTTCAAGTCACTGCCGGCCAACCATCTGAACAACCAAGTTTAATAAATTAAGGAACTGAATGAAGAAAGCTAAGGGGTATAAAGCAATGTCTAAACTAAACAAAGAAAAACATCCCGTACAAGCGAAATGTGGGAATTCGTCAAGATAAACCATTCCAAATGAAAGACAACATCAGTCCATACCTTTCAAGTTAGGAAAAGAGCCAAAAATACCTGCAACCGATTGAAATGGTTCACAAATACCCTCGGTTAACCTTTAGGTCTAAAAGTATCCATAACGTTTTTTAGGGGGCTCAAACAAACCTCTGAAACTAATGGATATGGGTCTTAAAAAAACATAAAAGGGCCAAAATACCCCTAACGTATTCTCGAAGAAAGTAATATCAGACTTCTTCCTAGGAAAAAAGTTTGAATCTTTAAAGTACCCTTCATTGTGTAAATGAGTCACAACCTGATCCATATCAGGTGGAAGCTCTTTGTACAAAGTATGATCCTACATAGTCAAAGCGTTGACTTTCTTAACATTATCAGTTTACAAACTGTTAGCTTCTATGTTTGCACAAGGCACAGACGAATACCTTCCATATTTACCCAATAATTAGTATACTGAATTCTATCAAAAATGTCATTGTTAATGATTTCGGTAGATTAACAAAACACAAATTAGACTAATAAACTTCAAACGTAACATGCAGAAAACAAATAGTAGCCATTAATATAAAAATGGGGAATGTAACTAAATTAATCCTTACTGAGCAGTCTCTTGGTGATCTCTACCAAACTGCTCAGCTGCATACTTTACAAAATCACGAGCATAGCTATTCTCGAAGCAAGTAATATCAAACTTATTCCTAGGCAAAAAAATTGAATCTTTAAAGTACCCTTCATTGTATAAATGAGTCACGAACATCACCATATCAGGTGAAAGCTCTTTGTATACAGTATGATCCTCATACTCAACAGCGTTGACTTTCTTGATACACTCTTAACCTCCTGATTCAGAAACAATTCATGTAATTTTTTGCTCTTTCTCTCATTTTCTGACACCCCATTAGCATTTCTAGCTTCCTCCTTCCTAATAGCTTTCTCATTTTTCCTCTTCTCCAAAAAAACCCTCACTTCATCCTCCAATTTTCTCAACTTACACTTCAATTCTTTGATTTCACTTCCATCCTCAATTTCTGATTGTTCAGACTTTTCTAAGAGGCCAACAGCCTCTTGAAAGAAAACACCCAATGGTCTCTTTGCTAATCTATCTGAACTATTTGATTCTTTCTGAAACTGAACTGAAAATGAAAAGGGTCTCCAAAAAGATGATGAAAATTGATATGGGGTCGAAGAGTTCAAGCATGCTGATGGAAGAATTGTTAGAAAACACCAAGAATTGAATTTTCTCAGGTATATCATTGGTGGGTTTTTTGGTTATTTGGTCACATAACCATAGATGAGTATATAAAGGGAGATGATGTTCTGCCATTAGAAGGGTTTTAGGGGTTTTGCAAGCAATAGATCTACGGCTTACAGCTGCGGACTCTAATTTGTATTGGGTTGGGGCAAAACAGAAGTACATGAAGTTCCTTATGGGCTAAATTCCCAAGTTTTTGCACAGATTGTCCTTCAAACGAACTAGTGTTTAATTTTTGTCTCTTTTCTATTTCAGGTGTTCAATTTTTCCTCTTGCTGCTGATTTAATGGGAATTTCTGGACCAAAGTCTAGACCTGATTCGGTCGAAGGAGGATTTGTGGACCAAAATGGACTGAGAGGAGTTGGTATGTACCAAAACATCTCCAGCACAGGCACTTGAGAAGATTCGAGGAGAGATGAGGTACTGTTAGATTCCACTGCTTCTTTAACCAGCCTACATGAAGTTCTTCGATTATAAATTACTTCGTCTATACTTATGATGTGATTTCTTTTTATTGGCAGACATGTGCGCCGTGAAGTGCAGGAAGAATATGGAGGATATTAGACTTTCTGGAGAAAGTATGAAAGGAAGAAAAGTTCTTGTTAGATGTTCAGATATCTTTTTCTTGTAGATTTGACATGACACGATTCTTTTTATTGCAGGGTAACGATTCTCTGGATTTCAAACTTGCGAATTTTGTTTCACCTGGGGAGCAATCCACCTCACAGAAATGTAAGGAAAAGAAGCGGAAACGTGTGGAATGATGATGAAAAACAAACCACAGGTAAAAAGAAAGAGAAAAGGAAGAAAAAGAAAACTGAAGAATAAGTGTTCCCGCAAGCACATCATTTATTGATGTATTGGGCATTGGATGGAACGTTTAAGTTGAACAATGATGTCATTAGGCAGTGGCTAGTGCTTTGTAATGCAATTCAGGATTCTGTTAGTTAACAGATATTTGCTTGATCCTTTTAATCATACTATGGATGCTTTATTATTCTCCTGTGAAAATTTTTGCTAATTATATTTTACATGTTTTAAGACAAGGGATTTCAACTTATAGTGCACCACACATGCTGAACTGTTGCCCATATACTGTTGGTAAAGAGTATTAGGTGGGTTGCTTTGAAAAGACTTCCAATTTCTATACAACGAGACAAGATATGCATAGTAAATATAATGGGAAGTTTTGCCTCAAGGAAAAAGTAGTTGAAATTTAATTTTATAAAAAAGAAGTAAAATAATTATCAAGCTAACTTTTGTCTTGTGAGACAAAACTCGTATACAACGAGTATTAGGGAAAGTTTTACATTGAGGCAAAGTAGTTAAAATTTTATGGAAAAAAAAAGAAACAGGATAATCAATAAAATTATCCTGTTTCTTTTTTTATTGATTATCCTGTTTCTTTTATTGATTATCCTGTAGGATTACACTGGCAAATTATAGAGATTTTAAGCTATTTAATTAATAAGACTAGTTTTATTTCAACTATTTTTTCAAAGAGACAAAACTTCCTATTATATACACTATGCATATCTTGACTCGTTGTGTAGAAGATTTACCTCATAAGACAAAACTTCTATTTTTATTTGATGCATTTGAGCCCAGAGTTCAAAAAAATCATCTTGGAGATTGTGTAGTCTTTCAAAAACAGTTTCTCAGTCTCCACAAAGTAGGAGTAAGGTATGTGTACACTCTACCCTCCATAGATCCCACTTGTAGGATTACACTGGGTATCTTGTTGTTGTTTATATGAAACATTTTATGGTTTGGGATTTATATATTCTTGTAGGGGTGTGAAAAAACCGAACCGACTGATAAATCGAACCGGAAAAAGTGTTATTGGTGTATTCTTATTGGGTTATAGGGTTAATGGTTTTATAAAAAAAAATATTAGGTTATCGATTCGATATTGATTTATTAATATTGGGTTTACCGATAACCCATTAAGAATATAATACTTAACTATTTTAATTTTTAGTCATACATAATTATCAAACAAAAAATATTAATATAATCATCATATTAGACTATAACTATTAAGACCCTACACAATTAATACTACTTAATCTACTCTCTACATTTACCCTTTAGGTTTTAGTATTATTTTAGTCTTTAGATTCACAACATCAAAACCTAAAGAACTAAGAACGGCGGCGGCTAGGGTTTGCAACGACGACGGCAAGGGTTAGGCAACTGCTAGGGTTGTGAATTGTGAGTATTTGCTATACTTTTACTACACTAAGCAGAATTTTTGCACTCAATGAATAATTTGATTTCTCTCTTTTTTATTTCGCAACAAATTGTTGGACAAGTCGTATGTTTGTTTTGACTCTTATTAGTTTGGTTATCGGTTTATTTAAAAATCGAAAACCGATAAACAGAACCGATAATACTTAAAATCGAACCGAATCGACCGATACACACCCCTATATTCTTGGCCATCGATAACTATTTTTTACTCCAGTTGTGTTGAAGCTTTTAATGCTTTTTATTGAAGCAGATATTTTTTACTCTAGCTATGTTGAAGCTTTTAATTGCTTTGTTTACAATTCCCTTTGTCCCAATTATGTGACATCTTTTCCTTCTATTATTGTCCCATGAAGAATGTCACCTTTCTATAATTAGAAATAACCCAACTTTCAAATTCCACTTACTCCTAATGAAACAATTTAAAAGCCACACAAATATCTAAGGTTTATTCTAGAAAACACATTTCAAAGTCCTTTTCTCTTAAACTTTGTGTCAACTCAAACGATACCACATAACTTGGGACGGAGAGAGTAATTATTTTTTGTATGTGGCCTCTTCTTGATTTGTATGGTTATTGAACTGGTAGATGGGGTTATTTATTCATTTATTGTCCCTTTATTTGTTGTATGTCGTTAGATCCAATATTTTTTCGATAATAGTGGTGTTCGCCGTTCGGACCAGTTTTCGCACACCTCGACTAATTCCACAGAATACTTGTCACCTCCCACCAGCAACAGGTAACTCTGCCCACCAAGGCTAAGACACATGGGAAGAAATCACCTAGTGTTTTTGTCTCTGCTAGGATTTATGTTTTGTTATTGACCGTGGTGTCCACACTAGCTTTTGCATACCTCGACTAATTTCACGGAATACCAACCACCTCTCACTAGCAACGGGGTCTCTGCTGAGATTTGAACCTCAGACCTCATAATTCCAATACTTTTTTATGTTTGTATATCTCTGGTATGGTCCCTATTTCCTTTCTTTTATGGCTTGCATATGCTAGTTTCGGAAGAATGAATGAAAGGCAAATTTAATTTTTAATTATGGTGTAATAGGGTCCAGAAACCTTAGTTCATCTATATTAAAAGATGGATACACGTGTTATGATGTAGACCTATTGTCATATATTGAGATTTGTCGAGAATATAAGAAAAGGCTAAGGTTTAGTGAGATGATGTAGTTGTTAATTACGAGGCCATATGGTGGTTCTATGTATTGGAGGTATTAGAATCCTTAAATATTTGTTGTGTATCGAATTCAATGTACTAAACAATTTGCACTAGATGAGGGTGAAGAGAATGTTTGCTCCTAGTATATTGATCATAGCAAAGTTTCTTCTAGCACTATAGATTAGTGTTGTAACTAATATGAGGGGAGAATTCAAGCTTAAAATGTTAAGGGTACCACTTGACTGAGGTGCATAGATGGAACTTTAAGGAGACTTATATACTGGTTTATGTGCCATCCAGCCCTACTAATGGTCTCAACCCCATCTTCAAAGCCATGTTTCATGGCTTGGAAGCACACATACATCCTAAGAAATCTTCTTTTACCTTCTGCCAAAGGTTCCTTGGATATATTTATCACCACATCTGAATCAGGATTACTCTCTCTCAATTCTTGGGCATATGCCTCAAATCTACAGGTAGTTCCCTACCACTTCTCCAAAACAATCCTCTTAACTCTTTTCATCTTTAACTTGCTAACATTAAGCTTGAATTCTCCCTCCCAGTCTCCCCTCATATCTTTGATCTTCTCATATCATTGCTCTTATACTTAGGACTATTCTGGACTTTTCTCCTAAAGTATTGTGCTAAAGTTTGAGCATCACCTCCATGATTCTGGTAACTTGGATTATAATGGTGATTTGGAGTTCAAAGTCTTGATCTTAAAAGGCTTGGTTTTGCCCATCCTTGAATATAAAACACTTGAAAGGACATTTAATGTCGCATTTGTATCTAAGACATTTTGTGTCACTCTTTTCTATCTTTGAACTCTTACCATTAGCAATTGCATATAACTCTTCTAGCTTCTGGATATCTTTACAATTCATACCTTTTTCTAATCTTTGTACTTGTCTAATTTTTCATTGATTTCTTTATTCCTTTCCCTTCTAAACACCTTGAACTCCTCACTATATTAATCTCTAAATGCAGGGTCACATGTGTATCCGTCTTTTAGTATCGATCAAAACTGAGGTTTCCGGACCCAAATTCCCCCATAATTGAAAATCAACTCAGCATTTCCATTCATTCTTCGGAAACCAGCACATGCAAGCCGTAAAAGAAAGGAAATAGGAACCAGGCCGGTGATATGAGAACAAAATAAGATATTGGATCTAATGGCATACAATAAACAAAGGGACCACGAACGAATAAATAACCCCCAACCACGGGTTCAATAACCATAAATTTCCAACAAATAAATCAAGAAGGGACCACATACGAAAAGGAATTAGTAAACAGAGCCATGATTCTAAAATATACAAGTAGCAGTATTAGATTAGTGAGGTATGTGAGCAGAGAAAAGAGATGACTCTTCCACTAGACAGTGTCCCCTGAAGCCTTCAATTTTGCTACGGCTATCATATCTGCTAAGAATTTATGGTAGACAATTTTGTGTATAAAAAGAGAGGCATTTGTAATCTGTTGCTGATCAATCTGGTACAGGGGTGTAAGATGAATTCTTACACGTTAGACAATCTGATGATTTTATAAAGCAGTTACTCTCTTTTTCTATCCCTTTTCTGCTCATGAAAAAAAAAACATGGGAAAGGGATATAATGGTGTCACTCATATCACTTAAGACATCACAAATCTAGGACGTCACATTCGGTATGACGCACTGAAGTCTGCCCAACATTTTTCTATGCTGGAAGAATCCAAAAGAATGATCTATTCCCCAAACGCCGCAACATCATCAACGATTCGACGTTATCAGTTAACTAACAGTCAGTTTCTATCTTTGCATAAGATATAAGCAAATAATTCCTTCTTTTTTATTCAACAATTAGCATACTGAATTCATTGTTGAAGATTTAGGTAGATTAACAAAACACAAATTAGACTAACAAACTTCGATGAATAAACAACGTAACAAACAGAAAACTAATAGTAGCAATCAATATGGAAATGGGCAAATGTAACTAAATTGATTCTTACTTAGCAATCTCTTGGTGATCTCTACCAAACTGCTCAGCTGCATACTTCACAAAATCACGGGCATAGCTATTCTCGAAGCAAGAAATATCGAACTTCTTCCTAGGCAAAAAGTTTGAATCTTTAAAGTACCCTTCACTGTATAAATGAGTCACAAACATCACCATGTCAGGTGAAAGCTCTTTGAACACAGTATGATCCTCCATGTTTAACGGCGTCGACTTCCTTGATTTTACACTCCTAACCTCCTCATTCATAAACAATTCACGTAATTTCTTACTCTTCCCCTCATTTTCTGACACCCCATCACCATTTCCAGCTTCCTCCTTCTTATTAGCTTTCTCAATTTTCCTCTTCTCCCGCAAAACCCTCACTTCTTCCTCCAATTTTCTCAATTTACACTTCAATTCTTTGTTTTCAGTTTCATCCCCACTTTCTGATACTTCAGACTTTTCTAATAGACCAACAGCTTCTTGAAAAAAAACACCCAATGGTTTCTTTGCTACACTATCTGAACCAGCTGATTGTTTCTGAAACTGAGCTGAAAACGAAAAGGGTCTCCAAAAAGATGATGAAAATTGATAGGGGGCTGCTGAATTCAAGCTTGTTGATGCTATTGAGTATGGGGGAAGTTGAAGAATTGTTAAAAAACGCCAAGAATTGAATTTTCTCATGTATATCATTGGTGGGTTTACTGGTAATTTGGTCACTGAACCATTGATGAGCATGTAAAGGGAATATGAAGTTCTGCCATTAGAGGGATTTTAGGGGTTTTGCAAGCTAGGGTTATAGCTGTGGACTCTAATTTGTATTGGGTTGGGCCAAAACGAATGGATTAGGGGTGTTTTTGATATTATGTTCGGTTGGTTAAAATATTTACAAAATATATTTTTATTCAAAATTGAGTGAAATGGTTTTTTATAAAATCGAAATAAGGAAAATAAGTTTTGCAAGGGATAATTTTGTTGATTGTATTTTTTTCATCCTCTAACATATCTTATCTTTACTGCACCTCGTAACTTATATGGATTGCCCATCAAATAAAGTGATGTTTAATTTTTATTTTTCGTATCTAAGGTTTTTATTTTTGCTTTTGTTACTTATTTAATGGGGATTTCTAGACAAAAGTATCTTTATCTATCTAAAGTTAATTCGATCAAAGGAGGACTAATGAAAAACGGACCAGAAAAAATTGTTGAAGGCGAAGTTGATGTTGGTACCAAAAAAAGGACAAAATTTGAGAAGCGTCAAGCAGAGATAAGGTAGTGTTAGCTTCATATGCTTCTTCAACCTACTTATATATGTGAAGTTCTTTAATTATAAATTATCATATTCATACTTATGGTGTGATTTCTTCTTATTGACAAAGAGGAGTATAATTTCATTCAGCAACAGAAAAGATATTTTATATATGATGAGTTAAGATATACCTTCTATATAATAAGAAGTTTTGTCTCTTTGAAAATGTAAATTAGTATAAAATTAGTCATTGAATAGTTTTAAATCTTTAGAATTCACTATTATTGATACTTGCGAACCAAAAAAAATCATGTTTGTTTTTAATCACTAAGCTTAATTATTGTTTAAATTTTTCCAATTATTTCTTTAATTATCCACATGAAATGCCATTTGATACTAATTTCTAAACAAAAAGAGTGTGTACACATACTATTATATATTAGTCGATATATATTTTAATAAGTAGTTGGTAATATAATATATAAATACTCGATAGTTTAGATATGAAACTCGTAAAAAGATATTTCGTTTGTGCATTTTTTTTTAAATAAGGATAATAGTAAAATAAATATACGTAAAGTATCACGTTTTTGCGAGTTTCCTATCTAAATTATCAAATATTCACTTTTTCGTAGGGGTGTGCAAAAAATAAATATACGTAAAGTATCACGTTTTTGCGAGTTTCCTATCTAAATTATCAAATATTCACTTTTTCGTAGGGGTGTGCAAAAATAGAACCGAAAAAGTGTTATTGATTTATTGCTATTGGATTAACGATTTTTCAATGATTTTATAAAAATAAATTATCGGGTTATCGATTTGATTTTGATTTCTTAATATTGAGTTATTGGATAAACCGATAACCCATTAAGACTATAGTAATTTACTACTTTATCCATACATAAATATTAAATATTAATCTCAATACCTTACTAGTTATTGTCTTTGCCTTTTAGCCTTCTATTCACACTTTATGGTGACTTTGAGTTTATAACTTCACATTATACAAAACGTCAAAAAATAAAGTAAGAACCCTATTCCTCTTAATTTCTCTTTATGTTACACTTGTATAGTTCTTTTCATGTTAGCTATTATTGTTATCTTGTCGCGTCAAATTGTTAGAGAAGTCATATATTTGTTTTATAAACATTTTATTGGTTTAACATATTTATAAAACGAAAACCGATAAATCAAACCGACAATAGACTAAATCGAACTGAATCCATCGATATACACCCTTATTTCTACCTAAAATATCACCAATTATTAATCAAGCATACCTCAATTATAAATTGTTTATTTTTTTTTATATATATATATATATATTACCATTATATTTCAAGTAGAAAAACGAGATAGTTCAAATAAAAAACTAGGAATAAAAAAATATTTCATATGAAAAACCAAAGATGTAACTTTCATATTCAATACTCAGACCACACAATACTAAGAAGAGGAGAAAATCAATTCTCCTCAAATTTCATCAATTCAAATGGAAACCAAGTTTTTGATTCCATTTTTCACAATTTTCATCCAATTGATGGCTACTCATGTGAAACCCCAGCTCATCGAGTCCCAATTGAATTTTCCTAGCTGTCAGGCGACTGATCCGGCACTTAATTGCCGGCCGGTCATCGGAATTGTTAGTCATCCCGGCGACGGAGCTTCCGGTCGTCTCAATAACGCCAGTGATGTCTCATACATAGCTGCTTCTTATGTCAAGTTTGCTGAAATGGCTGGTGCTAGAGTTATCCCGATTATATATACAGAGCCTCCTAAAATTATCAATCAAGTAAATATTTTACTTCGTACCTTTAATTTTAGCTGTACTTACTATTCCCTTCGTTTCAATTTATGTGATTGTGTTTGATGTACATGAAGTTGACTTTTGAAACTTGTGCGTAATGTTAGAAAACTGACCTATTGTCAGTATATCCTTGAAAGCTCAGACTGAGAGAATAAACGGACTCCTCGATGGCTACTTAAGCCACTTTAGTGCAAACCAGAAGGACTAGAGCTGTTGATATAACTTAACAACCAAAAAGCTCTGCATTGAGCTTGAGCATAAATAAGTTAGAGTAGATATTTATCTTACCTTATCAAAAGGTTGAAACTGAGTATAATATTCTAATGATGAATCATCTGAACGTCCACGTCTGCTATAGTATGAAATTGGTCAGAGCAAGAATTTTTGAGAGGGTTCAAAATCTGAATAAGTAGACACATGAACTAGCTGAAGGGGGTTCGACATCTACTATATATGCATAAAAAATAGTTTTAACCATGTAGAAATAGTATATTTTTCCGTCGAAGGGGGTTTGGATGAACCCTTGACCACAAGTTGGCTCCGCCCCTTGGTTTGAGTAGAGTGTATGTATACAAAAAGCATTTGTGTCGACTAGTTTGTGTTTGAAATATAGTTGATTTGATTGACTGCTTGGCCTTCTACAAGTTTCCAAAACTACTTAGTTCCTTATCATTTAAGTATGTCACCATCTTATCTCAAAGAAAGTGGGGGGCCTGTCTCTTTTATATAGGCCAAACACGTATTTTTTTAAATAATTGGTGGTTGTAAGATTTGAATCTAAGACTATCATACCATGTTGAAGTGTGTGACTATCTAATCTAAAAGCTTACCATCCTTATATGGTTTAGGGGATGGGTTGTGATCCTCCTTATATAGTCTTGGGCAAGCCTCCACTCATTAGGTTGCTTTTGGGGTTGCGTTAGGCCCAAAACCCATTTCTTCACTTGGTATCAAGTCAAACCCATTGATCTCTATTGTTATGTTTCTTAATGTTGGATCTCCTTGTTATGTTATTGACACTCTAGTTGTTCAATCCCAGCGTGCAGTGGAGTGTTAAGTCCCACATTGGTTGAGAGAATGGGTTGTGATCCTCCTTATATGGTCTTGGGCTAAGCTCCCCTTATGAGCTAACTTTTGCTGTTGAGTTAGGCCCAAAGTCTATTTTTTCACACTTCTTTTTGCTCTAATTTTAGCTCGCTCTTGTGTGTGGAAATAATAAAAATCCCCTTACTTTCCTTCAATCTTTCACCATCATTAACTTCTTATTGTGTATATTTAAATGATGATTGCGTACATATTAGCCTGAAGATATCTAAAGACCACTAAACTATTATAAAAGACCTGCCAAAGCATGTTATTATCTGTCATCTTTGCATTTGCAGTGTGGCATATCACATATGTTAATTCAATGTATGTGCAGAAACTTAATCTAGTCAATGGAATTATCTTCACTGGAGGGTGGAGCAAGAAGGGTCTCCACTTTGAAGTTGTTAAAGGAATATTTGAGGTAACTTTCTCCTGTTTGTACACTTCCCTCTAATCATGTCACTGCTGCTGCATTTTGTCTTCACTTGAAAAATACCCTGTATGTGGACATGCATGATACCTGGACAAAAGCTTGACACAAACAAATTCCCTAGTTTTTGTTTTGAATAGGATATCTACGAGCTTGTATACTTTGATTCACATACATTATCTGCTAATTATCATCGTCTTAAGGGTTGTTTTTTTTAGTTCGAAGATGTTTGTATCAACATTGCTTGTACAATGATTGTAAGCTTTTTCCTGATATTGCAGAAAGTTCTGGAGAAGAATGACGCGGGTGAGCATTTCCCTCTTCTTGCCATCTGCTTGGGTTTTGAACTTTTAACAATGATCATCTCCAAGGTAATGAAGGCGTATGGGAAGATAGAGTTGGTACTCTTAAGTTTATCAGAAGGCACATAAATTTTAGAAGTCGGAACTGTTTAACACACAGTAATTTGTGCTATACACACTTGATGTGAAATTCTCTGGACTAGCGAACAAACTTTAACGGGGTGTAAAATTTCTATGGGAAGTCAAAAAGAGCTTACACATTCCGGATAAAGTTTAAGCTCCTAACACTTGTGCATTCTTAGTATATCCAAAAATTCATATATCTTTATGAATAGGTATAAAGATGCTCATTGTTTGTGGTATTATTCGATTATTCTACAGTAGTTATTTTGGGGAAGACTCCAAAGGCAGTTTTGACTTTGAGGTAGAACATAAAAAGGGGTGTTGGATCATATCTTGATGCGGAGTAAGAAGTTATTGCAGATAATATCAGTAATCGGTATTGAATTATATATTCTGGTCGACATTATATTTGCTTTTCCTTTCTGATTTAAATTTGTGTAGTGAGTTCTAATTCGTTTTTACCTATGCCCAATTTCACAATCTTCTAATTAACTGTGCTTGACTACAATTTCATGCCTTGTTGATATTTTGTTAATTACTTCTGGAATAAATTTGCTAAGTATTTGACACATCAAAGCTACCGTGTTTCTCTCAAGTAACCCATGACCCAAACACATGATGTGAGAGATCTGTTCCCACCTTTTAAAGTAGTGTAGGGAATCATTATTCCCCAATACCTGTGTGAACCAAACAACTCCGCTCAATGTTTCACTCCTATTTTCTTCTGTTATGTTGATATTAACATTTTTTTTTTTATGTAATAGGACAATAACATTCTTGAGGAATTCAGTGCATCGCATCAAGCGTCTACAGTACAATTTGTAGAAAATATAAAATTTGAAGGAACAGTTTTTGGAAGGTATAAATTTCCTTTTCACGCCCTTTCTTATCATTGACTATTAGTTTCTTTTTCCCTTCTCTTCTCTTTCTCCCTCTTCTTTCCTCCTCCATTTATGTTCCACTTGGGAAACTCCCAGATTACCCTCATTTAAAGGCTTTAATGCTAGATTTTAAAAAAAAAGTTCAAGTTCAAGTGCCTGAATGACAGAAAATCATAAATAGTGTGTGTGTTTTCAGATTTTGAAAATTCAAAGGGTTTGTATAATCCTTTTTCCCCTCTGTGGTATTAATAATCACATAATAGGAAAGTATGGATATTTGAACAACCAAGATTAAGACTTGGCATTGCAATCTGATTTGCTATAAGTGTCCATATTTTCTTGCACCTGTGGTTCTGAAACAATTGTTTTGATTGTGAGACTGATCCTAAAAGAATAAAAGGGAATCGGTGGTATTATGAGCTACGATACATGGAGCACCAGTTTTGAACTGGTTTGACATGCATGTGAACTCTTAGTTAGATATGAAAATATGTCTAGGGATTAGCAAGAAAATTGCGTGTAATAATACCGGGTACTTACACCCACTGGCCACCCGCAATGGGATACGTATCCATAACCAAGTTCATGTAGTAGGTTATGAGCATAGTGGGAAGGCATTGTCTCTTATTTTTCTGCCTGCATTCTGATTGAACTGTCACAAGACACATTTGCCAATGTTTTTTAAAGCAACACATATAGTAACTCATGTGAATTGAATATTTATAGTATTTGATACCTATGTCAACAGTTTTATAATGTGTGAAGGGGCCTCTGGTAATTCTAATTTTGACAATAGACAATTGGCTATCAACTGTTTCCTGCAGGTTTCCACCTGTGCTGCTAAAGAAGATGACTACACATTGTCTTGTGATGCAAAATCATCGTGTGCGTTTCACATGATAGGTTTTTCTTTTCCTTTCGTCGCACTTCCGTTTCTGTACATTATTTTTGGTCAGTACAAGATTTACTATTTTTTTTCTCTTCTCGAGGTGGAGATTGTGATGACTTCACGATGATACTCTTTGTACTTTGTGAGATCATGATTACTCCTGAATGTACTCTACAGGAAAAGTATTCCAGCTACTTTGTGTAGTTTTATGTCTTGTATCAGGTCTGAAACGGTTAGAACTTAGAAATGCCAGGATTCCTTGGTTTTACTACGAATAATTGGGCATCTTTGTTGTTGAGTTACCTGCCTTGGGATTACATCCATATCTGTTTCATTGCCTGCAGAATTTATTCAAGTTGCTTTCTGCAGCTCTACTGCAATTTCTCTGGACAACATTCTTCATATTCCTAATGAGTATTTGTCATCAGTAGTAACCTTACTTAAAGATGAAATAGACTTTGTTGCTATTACATCAGAAAAATTCTTTAGCCTGATTCATTGGGTAGTGTATGCTCATTGGGCCAGAGAACTACCCTTATTGTTATTAATAACTTTTTTGATAGGTTAAGATTGTATGGTTCATGGTTGTAGATCAAATCATTCTTCCAGCGATTCGTGATTACAGCATAAAAAGACTATGTTAGTGCAATGACGGGGGAGAAAACAGTTTCAAACGAATATATGCTAATCTTAGAATGAATTCTATGCATGCTAGATATTGCCATTTGGCTTTCAATTTTTATCTGTATTATCCTAGTCCCAAGGACCTTATTTGGCACTTTTGGATTACTGTGATGAGGCTGAATAATTGTTTTCTCATGCTACAGTTTGGTATATCACCAGAAAGGCTTCAAGCAAATAATGACCTGTGTGGGTTTTTCAGGATATTGACAACTAGTGTTGATAAGAAAAACAAGGTACATGACATATTTTATCCCTTCACCCCCCTCTGAAATATCTGTGAGAATCTCATCAAATTGTACAGAGTCTAGTATAAACTAGTTGAAGCGTTGAACCTTTTTGTTTCTGATTTGTTTAAAAAATTGATTCAGGTCTATGTCTCCAGCGTTCAAGCACAACACTATCCCATAACTGCACTCCAGTGGCACCCAGAGGTACTGTCTTTGGTTACTGTTGTCTTGTCTGTAATTCCATCTGAGACAAACAGGATTTAGTTGTTGTTTAAAGTACAGAAAACGTTGTTGTTAGATCTGATAACATGTCAGGTAGCATTTCTTAAGTGCTGCAGTTTCTTACTTTATTTTGTGTGGATTTGTTGCTTTTCCCTATTATTTAAATATCTTATCACAGTTTGCTCTGCTGGATTGGGGGTAGGTTTCTGTCCGACAAGCATGCCTTAAAGTTCAAATCACGCCTTTTCTTTTCTAGAATGCATGATTTAAAATTTTGTATCTGAAATGATATTATCAACAATATGTATTCTGTTCCTCCCATGTCTAGTCGGGGATGACCATAGGAATGATTGCATGACTTATAAGGTTCTATTAAGTGAGGAATAGTGATACGTTTTTTTACATGCCTGCATGGCTATTTCTTGAAGGGAATGGTTGAACTTAATGTGATAATTCAAACTCTTTGATGCCATTTTCCACTAGAAGTTTGAAATTTAACTGCATTAGTTCCTCATGGTCATTGCAGAAAAATGTTTTCGAGTGGGGTTCATCACAGATTCCACATACCGAGGATGCAATCCAAGTGACTCAACATGTTGCCAACTATTTTGTCAGGTGTTGACCTTTTCTTCTAAGTGTTCTTGTCCCGTAAGGGTGGGGGATCTTGGAATTAGTTCAGACCCAGCACACAATAGGGAGGCAGGAAAATGCTTTCCAATTTCTAATATATGATGTTCGCATTTTATTTTTTGAAATTGATTTTGATATCGATTTGTTTACAAAAGGAAACTGCAATAAATGTTTCAGAAAACTCATGCTTTTCTGATGGGAAGTTATAAGATGATCCTCCTACTCTTCACCTCACCAGTGATGACTGTTTTATTACGTCATTAAAGAAAATGAGAGAAAAGCACAAGAACAACCCTTTACGTTAATCCATAATTATTAGCTCCTTTCTCAGTTCTTTCCCGCTCTGTCTGCAGTAGGAAGTGAGCCAAAGTTATTCTGAAACCTGTCAATTTCTGAATAAAGCCGTGCTTCTTGTTTTGCCTCTTCTATTTGTTTGTTTATTTATTTTTCTTTGTAAATTGCAGTGAAGCTAGAAAATCTTCTAATAATAAGCCGGCTACCAGCAAAGTGCTTGACAACCTCATCTACAATTACAGTCCTTCTTATTCTGGGAAGGTTCGGTAAGTTCACATCACCCTCTTACTGGTTGAGATTCTTAAGAATAAACAAGACAAAATTCAAGATTCTCGTGCCCGTGTAATGTAGGGGGAGCTTTGAGGAGGTCTACCTCTTCACTCCGCGTCCCACCTTGAGCTCTCTGTAGATGCAAGTGAACTGCAAAAGCAATGACTATTTGCATGATCAAAGATTATAGATGAAGATAAATGTCATTAGTGGATGTTGTTCACGGTTTGTGCTCGTCTTCAATTTCCAGTTATTCAGCGATCTCCCGGAAAACGAATAACTTTAGACTACTTGGATGATGACTGTTCCATCATCCACCTTCTATATACAGGTTTGCATTATTTGAATTGGGGCACAAGTCTCTGAGCCTTTATGCTTTCCAAGTGTTTGTAGTAATAACAAATTTTTATTTTGTACTATAAAGAAAGATAATTTATATTGATAACATTCAAACATCATTAATGATATTGTTTGCTACAACTAAGTACCAAAATGTTTGGAACCTGGTTGACACTTTTAAGATGATTCAGCATTGATCAATGTTGTTCTTCTCATACAATAGTTTGAATCTTTTACAGGGTCGTTTTTTCTATTCAAATATGATTGATTCATGTGTTCCCTAACAAAAGAGACTTCGTACCCAACAAGGCTTGAACCATAGCGATGAAACAATACTTTCAACTTCACTATAACTCTTGTAGCTTTCCTTTTTCATTTCCTCTTGTGTAATAGAAAAAGATCTTTTTAATAGAAACTCCATTTTTCATTGTAAAAAAGAAGATATCACAATTGGAACCGAAGTTTGAATTGCCTAGCGTGGTTTGTGAGCTAATGAGCATGCATTCGAAAATCGAAAGGGAGCGATTGCGGATTCTCATGAGATTTTTTAAAAAAAAGTTTGAATACACATGACACACATACATATACATATATCGACAAGAATTAGTTTAATTTAACATATTATAGTGAATTATTTATTAAAAAATAGAATTAACCGCAATTATCATCTTCTACTTCAAAAGATATAATCGGTAGAACTTTATAACTCTATAAAAAGAATAGAATTAAAAGGCTAGAATGGATCTTATAAACTCTAAATTCCAAATCTCCACAACAAATTTGTAAATTCTCTAATGCTAGACTATCTCCAAGCACGTGAGCTGCACGTGAGTTCCCAAAAATTTCTAGGCCCTAGCATATAAAAAGCTCCAAAGTCCTTTACAATGGCGGGAAATAGAGTGTGCCCTTAGGGGGGAAATTTTGGATTCTCTTTTCTTCTCTGTGAGATTTGACCCGACCCATATTGGACGTACCCGATAATGGCGGATATCGAAACCCTAGGCATCGTCGATGAGATTCAAGCTCTTGTATCAGACAAACTTCAAGTGGTATTTCTAATATCTTTAGCTTGTTGTTTCAATTTTTGTTCCTTTTTTGACTGTTAAATTTAAGATAAAGTTTCGATTTTTGTATTTCTAATTGACTTGATAATTGACCCATTGAAGGTTATTTTAGATTCCATCGGCACCTTACTTTTGATAATTTTGCGAAAAAGATGCCATTTTTTTTTATTGATTTACAAAGTTCAGAAAGTTTTTTGCTTGTGTTGATTTCTTCACTCCTACTATTTTCTTGAACTGAGGGTATATCGGACACAACCTCTCTACCTTCTAAGGTAGTGGTAAGATCTGGCTACACACTATGCTTCCCCGACTCCACCTGTGGGACTACTCTTCGTATGTTGTTGTTGTAGAAAGTTTGTTGCTTGCAATAGTTATGTTTATGATTTCCATAATAATTGACCTGTTGAAGGTGATTCTTGATTCCATCAGCTCCTTACTTTTGATAATTTTATAATAAAAGACTAGGATCGAGTGGCAAAAGGTGGAGGATTTGTGGCTTAGGTAGAAGGTTCAAGCCCCACACCATGCAAAGTGAAACCCGGTATTCAAGTGGAGAAGGGTAGAGAGGCGGGCCCATTATCCACCGAGTTTAGAAGGTTGTGATTGGTCCAAAGGGCGGGTCACAGACGGATTTCTCGGTTATCAAAAAAAATAATAATGATGTGCAGAAGATCAAGTTCAACTTCATCTTACTGCTATTTTTTGGTGTAATCAGATTTACTCTAATGATACTGTGTGTATCGTAGATGTTTTAGATTCCTTTTAGCTAGAGAGAGAAGACACTAGAGCTCCATTGTAAATATGGTTTCAGTAATACCCAAGTACTATTTTGATCCCTGATATAATACAAAGTTACTGATTTCAAAAAAGACTAGGAAAATGCCAACTTTTTCATTATTTCACCAAAGGTTCATTGTTATAGTTGAGAAAGTTTTCTGCTTGCTTTTTTGTTTTTAAAAAAAGAGATACTTTCACTGATGAGAAAGCACAGATTTTTTGGTTCAGAGAGTTTTCTATTTGCATTGTTTGTGGCATTTCAGAGAGAGAGAGAGGGCTTCTTAATACTTGACTTTCCCCTTGTTTTTGTTTATGTGTTGTGGGGTGTGTGTGGTGGTGGTGGTGGGGGGGGGGAGGGGAGTGATGCATACACACACAACAAATGAATGAGAAACAATCCAGGAGCTATATAGCTCTCGAAGATAGCTAGATCAAGAAATGAGTTCAAGAGTTCTAACTGTAGAAGAAGAGAGTTTAGAGAAGAGAGAGAGAGAGAGAGAGAGAAGTTGTATTTCATTCAGTGAATCCCAAGTGTACTTCTTACTGGTTTATATATACAGATTGAAATGGAATCAATTACAAGATGAATCACGAGCTGCTCAACCAGAGGTGTAACTAACTAACTTCACAATCATCTAAACTTCTATCTTTATTGGCCTGCAGGTTTCGTACAAGTGGCTGAGTCGAAATTTTTTGGTATCATCAAATTCTGCAAAGAGGTGAGAGCTTTTAATGATTTTGTTTTTGTGAAGTATGTTTTTGTTTACTCACCTGGTAATGCTAAGGCTAGTTGATTGTTTACAATAGGTTGCTTCAGGAATTTGTTGAAAAGCATGGAAGTGGTCTTGAAGTGGTCTACAGCTTGTCTGGCTGGTTGAAAGATAGCCCTTCAACCTACCATATAAGACTTGTCTCTTCTGCTAACCTCGCAGGTTGGATATCCTTTTAAATGTTACTTTGTTATTAAAATAATTTATTTGACTGGACGTAAGCTCCACGGTACATTACATTATCACTGTTGTATCTTCTCTATCCTTAATATCATTTTTTGCATTGGAGCGAGCTCGTTGCCCCTTTTTCGATCTTTTATTATTTTTTTGTCATTCTTGTTTCCAATTTAGCACCTTAGTTGGAACCATATGAAGGATGTTCGTGATATATCAACTTCAAAACTTCGTCAAGCCAGTATTGGGGGATTATAGCTGAACTAAATTCTCGATAGTTGCTTAATTGTTTTGCCATATGTCTAAAGACTGATGTGTATGTTCTTGGTGCCACTTCCTTGTTTCATACTAAAAATCTCAGCTATTTTAAGTAAAAAAGGTTTTCTTCATAGAGAAACAAAGCTATTGTAACATTACATACAAGGCTAAGATTTCTCTTGAAACTAACCGTGTTCTTATTTACCTTGATTAGTTACAGTTAAAGTATGTTTGGCATTCATAAGCTTAGTATTTGGTTCAGCAAATGCTAATGACAATATCAGCATTCTGATAATCTAGAGCTCTAAAAGTCATAAAAGCTTTAAATGCAACCTTTTTTGGTGTGGTTGAGATTCTGTTCAGATCTAGCAAGTAGTTTGACTCTATTGATCCTGCAAGAAATGAATAACAAAGATGAAGAATTTGAGACTATTAGTTTTCTCTTTGGTCACTTAGAAAAATGATTGGATTGATGCCCTTGATCCAACTCATGACATCATAAACCGGTTGACTATATCAATTCTGATGAAGAAGTGCATT
This sequence comes from Solanum etuberosum, assembly GCA_029582245.1. Classification (NCBI taxonomy): domain Eukaryota; kingdom Viridiplantae; phylum Streptophyta; class Magnoliopsida; order Solanales; family Solanaceae; genus Solanum; species Solanum etuberosum. The sequence goes on along the minus strand of JAJONR010006856.1, from coordinate 17,907 downwards.
AAGATGATTCTTTGTTACATAAGTTTGTTTGCAGCTTTCTTACCCTCATCTGCTTTTGAGAAGTTGACATTTGTCTGAATCTAGCATGTTAGAAATTCCATTTTACCTTTTCCTTAAGCTTTTTATGCGTGTGACATTTTGATGGAGATATGCCAGAAGTTAAGTATTATGTATTTCTACTTCTTCTTCTTCATGCGCTTTGGTTCTGTGGCAAGTTGTTGCAACTATTTATCAAAGCTCAACCGGCTATTCCTATGCAGACGCCAAGAATGAATTTTCGGATGATTGCTCAGTCCAGGTCTATAGCGTGCAAGCTTGCATCCCAAAGGATCCAGTGGCCCTCTGGAATTCTGAATTTGTCCAGGCCGAAGAGCTATTTAGGCAGTCCCTCTCAGTTGATAATTGTTTGCTTGATAATAGGTATAGTACTTATGTTTCAGATTCTTCAAATTTAAACCTTTATCTCTGCTCTGGAGTGAACATCTTTTTTCCCCACACCTGATATGCGTATCACTATGACTTTTGAGAACCATTTATTATTTCAAAATTGGTTAGGTAATCCATGTTATGAAATGCACATGTGCTGGGTGGTATTCGTTCCCTTTCTAATGCTTACTGGTATTGTAGGTTTTGTGGAGTTTCAAATCCTTTCATCACGCGCAACGGTGGAGGAACAATTCCAAGCACTAATGCTGTTCCTCAGGTGAAAAGTGAAGCATCAGGACTTCCTAATAGTAACTCTACTGCTCAAGTGAAACCTGAGCAGAAAAAGGTTCAACTACCAAGTCCTAGTGCCAGTGTGCCATCTTCACATGTGGTTGATGCCAAAAGTGAGAGCCGTGGCACATCAGGTCCTGGAGAGGGTAGTAAGTTTGTTGCAGATAAACACAAAGTTGCTCAACTTCCACCTGCTAAGAAGGCAGTTCAATCTGAAAAATGTTCTTCTAAAAATGGTGGGGCATTGGCTAATATGTGGGGTCGTGTACCTACAAAGCCAAAAGTCGACATTGTTTCAGCTGCTACCAGTGATGCCACACCAAATCCTGTTGGTTTGTACCTTTCACTGTTTGCTCTCGTAATTGAATTTGCATTATGTTTTGTTTCTTTTGTCTTGGATTATGAATTGCACTTGACTGACCACTTTCTTTCCTTTGGAACATATGTTTACTTAGGTAATGCGGCTCAGATCGGTACTCCAGAAGGAGTAGAAGATAGGATCAGTGATGATGATGATCAACAAGTCAGCATCAGGAGAACATCAAATGGTGAGGGGAATAGAAAAAGGAGGGTAATTTTTGATTTTTCGGATGAAGAAGATGAATTCAAGGACGCTGTCAACCTAGCCTCACCTGATCCTCCAAAGCAGAAATCTATTTTAGGATCAAAACAAACTCCTAGTACTCCAGAACTGGAAAAGCGGGAAGTCAAGAAAGTAAAGGAGGCTGGCAGCAAGAGTCATGAGCAAGAAACAAAGGAGGCTGGCAGCAAGAGTCATGAGCAAGAAACATTCTCAAAAAAGAGTCATGAGCAAGAAACATTCTCAAAAAAGAGTCATGAGCAAGAAACATTCTCAAAAAGGAGTCATGAGCAAGAAAGAAAACCTTTACCTACCAGCGAACCTAAGTCTTCTAAGTTGCATTCTTCAGAGATTATTTCAGAACATGCCAGTCTTAAGAATGCCGCTGTAAAGGATGAAGTCACCAATGCTGCTCCAACTTCCCCTAAAAGAAGAAAATTAATGAAGACACGAATTGACGAACGTGGAAGAGAAGGTATGACTTGTGATGAAATATAATTGTCTAAATTGAGTGTAGCAGTTTGCATGGGTTAGGGTCATGCGATGGAGTGAATAAAGTTAAACGTGAGTCGGCTTTTCCTCACTGTACTTGTGTTATCCTATGATCTAAGGTAAAGAAAAATTAAAGGCATCGAGTAATGTATTTTTATGCTTCTTCAAGAAAACCTTGTAGTCATAAGCCTCCCGATTGTTGCTTTTCAGACCCTTTAGAGCAATCTTAAGAAAGCTCCTAGTGAATAAAAGATCAATTCTTAATGAGCAAAGTAGTTGACCCATCCGAGAAGATTGCATTGAAATTTTGTCAGTTCCTGTTCTACCATTCAATGAATTTTTATTCTTGATCCATATTTACTTATTTTATGATATGCATTCATTTCCTTTCACATAGATACGATGAGCTCTCTACTAATTTCTCTACTTAAGAGTAGGCAGATTCTATGCTTTAATTCCAATATAACTGCCTAAATGATTTTCTTCCTTGCATTGATTCATTTGCTTACACTCCAGTCACCGAGGTTGTTTGGGAAGGTGAAGATACAGAAATAAAGGCTGACAGTAATACAATGAAGAAAGCTGACAACAATCCAGTTAATAGTACTGGTGACAGGTGAACATTATTTTGCAGTCTTTTCATTGATGTCTGGATAGTTTACATGGTTGCTCTTATTTTGGACATTCCAAGTCCTAATATATATTAAAAGAAAGGTTAAATACATAGACCATCCCCTAAACTTTCCATCAATATCACACCTTTAGATGAGGTGTCTAAATAAAAAGATCCGGTGAGTTTAAGGGGTCGTGTATGTATTTGGCCTAATAAGAGATAAAATTAATATCTAATCAAAAGTATGTGCATGTTAGAGAGGCTTGTAGAGTGTTGATGCTAACTAGCCAAACATACAAAACTTTCCTATATTTTTCAGCTAAGATAACGTTGAGACATGGTTACTGTCACATTCTGTGTACAAATGCTGAACTAGTGGATGACATTACTGTTGTGGTCTTAAAATCAGCTAAGCTATGCGTGTAATGGGTCTGCAGAGAATTTCAGCTATTCTCCATTAACTTGGCCAAAGGTTTGATCAGAGATGTATTCAGGATTTGAACTTATTGGGTTTGATATATGTTCCATGTAGAAAATATTAAATTCAGAGTTTCAGCTGAATCCATAGAAAATAGATTCCATCAGCCTCTAGGTTTGATAATAGGTCATCTCTATTTGTTTACGTGCAACTTCAGTCGTAATTACTGCACCTTCTTCATTTTTGAGCCCTTTCTAGTCGTCACCCTTTCCTGACTTCCTTTCTATCGTTAGTAATCTCTTAACATTACTTTGTAAATTGTTTGTATTTACCTGACTTGCGGTTTATTTCAGAGCACCTATGGCTAAGAAGTCTCCCGCTCTGGGAAGTACCGCACCTACAAATCAAGCCAGTAAAGCAGGAAACAAGAAAGCAGGAAATAAGGATCCTAAACAAGGAAATATCCTATCATTTTTTAAGAAGGCGGCTTAGAGATGTGATTACCAAAAGGTTATTGAACTTTAGACTGATTCGCGTATGCATAGCTTTGTTTAGGGCATAGTTTGGATCACTTTCTTGTATGTGTGAAGTCCCCGGTATAGGAAAGGGCTGTAGGTGATGGCGCGTTCTGCTTCTTATCTAGAGAGGAGCGTTCAACCACTTGATTGTAAGGAGCGTAGCCTGTTTCCGCATGACTTGTGACATTTCATTGTTTGTAAAGTTGCAGATTTTACTTAATGCTCAAACTTACAGAAGTTGGTAAGTGGTGTATCTCTTCTTTCCTTGACATACTGTGTCGAAAAGGCATACCACTCTTTTATAAATTACAGTATTCTCATCATGCACTTGGGGCCGATTGGTTGGAAACAAATTATTTTGCTGATAGGATAACTTATCTCATTACTATGGTATAAATAATTCAATGATTACTTAATACCTCAAACCAAATATAGGATAAAATAATCCTGCATTTTATTTTGAATTATTATATTTTATACTTCGCACCAAATGACTTCTATTGTTATGTGAAGTTTAATATTGATAACTTCACTTTTAGGTCATCAAGAATTTCAAAGCTCTTCATTTTGTAAATCTCATAAATCATATGAACCTATGTATGATAAGGGGCGAAGCTAAATTTTTGCTTATTGGTTCGGCATGATACAAAATTTAAGCCAAACCTATGGCGAAGGAAAGAGGAAGATCAAACAAAGTCACAATCAATTTTTCTTTTACATTTTGTTTCCAAAATGAAAATTGTATTTGAAAAATAGAGTTGTGTTTGGCAATGAATACAAATTGAAATTATTTCGACTTTTTGTGAATAATTAGAGTGAAAAAAGTATAAAATATATTTATGTTATTTTTCAAATTAAACTTGACTAATTATTTTTTTTAAATCTTAAAAAAAATGTTATTATTTTCCATATGAATTTACTTTCTAAAAATGTTAAACACTTCCAAATTATTTTTCAAACATTTAATACTTTTCAATTTATTTATTAAAATTTTATCAAATTATGTCACAATAAGGTAATTCAATTCAGCTTTGTCATAATGAATGCGTGTCATTATATGATTGGAACGATGACATAGTAAATCAACACTCCTTCCTCTTTAAAATAAAATTAAAAAAATCAAAGCCGCCGGAGCTCATAGATCTGAAAGGAGAAAAACCCTTCTCCTCCTCCTCCGTTCAAATCTCCGGTAAGGCTCGAATTTCTATGCATTTTCTCCAAATTACTATATGTATTTGTTCATTTCAAGTTTTATTTTGTCTTATTTAGCTACGAATTTTGTTCGTTTAATCAGTTTTTTGAATTGCAAGTGAATCGGTTATAGATATAGATAAATTGGTTGATATTGAGATTTATTTGATTGATTGATTGATCGAATCTCAGATATATCAACAAACCTTCACTTCGGTGAGTCAAGGCTCATATTTCTATGCATTTTCTCCAAAGTACTATATGCATTTGTTCATTTTGAAGTTTTATTTCGAGTTATTTAGCTACGAGTTTTGATCGTTTTATCTGTTTTTTGAATTGCAAGTAAATCGGTTATAGATATAGATAATTTGGTTGAGATTGAGATATATTTGATGGACCGATTGAATAGTTTTGAATCTAAACAAATTAGTTCCGCTTGATTGGCCAAAATCTTAGATTTGAAATCCCTGTTTGTGCCTGTTTTAGTAGAGTGTTCTGTGTATTTGATTAGTTTTTCAGTTTTCTAAGAATTTGTATTTTGGACCAGCAGGTTAAGTTGTAGAAAACAAGATGGGAGGTGGATTCAGAGTACTCCATCTTGTTCGTCCATTTCTCTCGTTCCTGCCTGAAGTTCAGAGTGCTGATCGAAAAATTCCATTCAGAGAGAAGGTTTTGTACACTGTGATCTCTCTATTTATTTTCCTAGTATGCAGTCAGTTACCTTTGTATGGCATACACTCCACAACTGGTGCCGATCCGTTCTATTGGATGCGTGTTATCCTTGCTTCAAATCGTGGAACTGTCATGGAGCTTGGAATCACCCCAATTGTGACTTCTGGATTGGTTATGCAACTTTTAGCTGGGTCAAAGATCATTGAAGTTGACAACAATGTACGCGAGGACCGAGCACTTCTGTAAGTACTATAGTTCAGTAAATATGTTTTGATGTTGGGTTCTCCTAAACTTGCTGGATCCCTCACTCGTATGTTGCTTCCCTCTAGTTCCAGTTGAGCTGTGTGTTTGATTGGTTCCCGCTCATCTTTTAAGCTCGATTATGCAACAATTTTAGTAGGATAATGCATTTGGGAACATGTCAAGCAAACGGGCCTATCTGTGCAACATGCTTGCAATGCTTATGTGGTTCTGCATAACTTGTGCTTACTGTTTAGTCATGTTTAGTCCCAATCCTAATGTAAGCCAGCAAAAAAAGTGCTGATGGGAACTTTGTAAGCTCCAGGCTCCCGTTTGTCCTTTTGTCAGTGTCTTGACAGTTAACAACAGTCGTGGCATATTGCTGATAATAAGTTGCAAAAATGTCAAACTTGAATTGGAATTATATCTTTCATCAAGAATGGTTTATGCTAGCCCAGACAAGCAATGTCAGTTTAGCCCTTCTAGACAGAAATAACACAAAACTGCACCTTTCTCCTCTTACATCACCCAAGCTACGGTCAAAATCCCAAGTTATTGCCTGACCACCTCGAGTCTGCTAGTGGAACAAGTGTATTTGAGGTCCAAAGACAGCCAAACTTTCATGGCTCACAAGAACGAGGCCAGACCTCAACAGGCACTGTACAAAAACCTGCATGGTTGCAGGTTTTGCCCTGATTTACACTAGTATAGACATAGAGACCATTTATTACTCAGCTGTTTGCTGACTGAGAAAGTGAAAAAAGAAGTGTTAACTATTTTTGGGATAAGTGCGTTCAGTTTGCAAAAAGGAAATAGATGGAAGGCTATAAATGAAGTTAATTGAAAGTTTGGGTGTGATATCTCTTTCTTAAGTGCATCTTATCTGTCAAGTGAAGTTTTAAGCTCGTCTTTCTGCATTTTGCCTTGTGGTATTGCACTTCACTCAATTAATCAGTCGTGAGTTTGTGTTATGTCTGTATGCCTTTTGTAGCTCCACTATCTAATATTTTTAGGCTATGTAGTCATTCTGATTAGCTATAAGTAATCTCGGAGCGCTTTCATGATATCACTCATCGGTATTCTTTTTTGTTTCAGGAATGGTGCACAAAAGTTATTAGGGATTCTCATAGCGATTGGTGAAGCAGTTGCATATGTTCTCTCTGGCATGTACGGTAGTGTTAGTCAGCTTGGGGTTGGAAACGCAGTGCTGATAATCATTCAACTGTGGTTTGCTGGCATAATAGTTATTTGCCTTGATGAGCTCCTTCAGAAAGGATATGGTCTGGGCTCCGGTATCTCACTTTTTATAGCTACCAACATGTGGTAAGCTTCTGATCTTATCTCCTCTCAATTACACGGTACTACAACTTGTTCTAACTTTTTTGAAATTTTGCTGGTTTCTTCGCCAGCGAGAACATCATTTGGAAAGCATTTAGTCCAACCACAATCAACAGTGGCCGTGGAGCTGAATTTGAAGGAGCTGTTATAGCTTTATTCCATTTATTGATCACTCGAACTGACAAGGTTCGTGGACTTCGTGAGGCATTCTACCGGCAGAACCTTCCGAACGTAACAAACTTGCTTGCCACAGTCTTGATCTTCCTTATTGTTATCTACCTGCAAGGATTCCGTGTCATTTTGCCCGTAAGGTCAAAGAATTCCCGTGGACAGCAGGGTTCATATCCAATTAAGCTGTTCTACACTTCCAATATGCCCATTATCTTACAATCAGCACTTGTATCCAATGTTTACTTCATTTCCCAGGTATATGACTCTTTGCATATGACATTAAACAAATGGCAGTGATTACCTAGTCCTGTAAGCTCTTTACAGCGTCATCATCTGAATACATTTGTATATTCGCAGTTGCTGGATAGGAAGTACAGTGGCAATTTCTTTGTGAACCTCTTGGGCAAGTGGAAAGAATCTGAATATTCTGGTCAATCTGTACCTGTCGGTGGTCTTGCCTATTATATTACTGCACCATCAAGGTAACTTATCTCTCTGTCTCACTATACAAGTGATTGCCTTTGCTTGATGGGACTTCTCTGTGTAAGGCCTCACTCTACGGGAATTTCTTTCTCAAAACTTCACTTACACTTATTACTACCAATTGCAGCTTGGCAGATATGGTAGCACATCCTTTCCACGCTATATTCTACATTGTGTTCATGCTATCAGCATGTGCCTTATTCTCAAAGACTTGGATAGAAGTCTCAGGATCATCAGCAAGAGATGTGGCTAAGCAGTTAAAGGTATGAGCTAATGTTTTTGTCTATTTTAACTTTCTTGTGTGCTTTTATCTGTTGTATACTTTACGAGCAAATAAATCAGACAACACTTTGACGTTAGAAGAATTACGATGAAAAGAGCTGCCTGCTTGTGGCTTAATTTGTGTATTCTATTGACAGATGCAAGTAGTGATTTTACTAGAATAGAGTTGCATTGCTTCTGCCTGAATATTCTCACTGTAGATGAAACTGCAAGACTGATTTGCAATTGGTACATAAATGTATACTTGAAAAACTTGTTTACGTGATAACATCCTTCTCTTTCTATATATCTAATCCAGGAACAACAAATGGTAATGCCCGGGCATAGGGAGTCGAATTTGTACAAGGAGTTGAACCGCTATATACCAACAGCTGCAGCCTTTGGCGGTGTCTGCATTGGCCTGTTGACTGTGTTGGCTGATCTGATGGGGGCAATTGGTTCAGGGACAGGGATTCTATTGGCTGTCACTATCATCTACCAGTATTTCGAAACATTTGAGAAGGAAAAAGCCAGTGAAATGGGTTTCTTTGGTCTTTAATACAACACCTTAATGCAATTTTGTTTATGCCCTATCGCGCTGCAATGTGTAAGTAAGTTTTCCTTCTCTTACATGGATAGTCCGAGATCAGAGAAGACTGGGTAGTTTGTGATTAGTTTCGACAGTCCTTTGTCTCTACGTCGTGTATCAGCTATAGCTTGACTAGGTATAATCTTTTTTTGTATCAAAGGTACTTACTATTCATGCTAGTTGATGAAGTTACTGAAAATATTTGAAGGAACATTTTACACACATTTTGTATGTGTTTCATTTTCTGCTCCAGACTTCATTTAGAGAGTGGCATTAGATTGAACTAATTCATTCAAATATTTCTTAACAGATTAATGAAATAATTGATTCATAATATAATCAAGTATAAAACGGAATATAAAATTGTCATGAACAAGAAATAAGGAGACAAATGTATGGGAAGAAAGGATAAATCAGAACCAACGAAATAGGTATATGTATCATGCACAAAATTTAGTATGCCAACAAAGTTAACCAAATAATTTCAATATTTCAAGTTATAACTAAGTTTATATTCTTCGACAAAAGTTTTCTGATAATTAACAACAAAAAGTTATTATATTTATTAACAAGTAGAAAGGTTCATTATTTTTTCATATAGTCATGAACTTTGTTTAATATTTTAGAATTTTTGATTTAACTCTTTGAATCTTTATATCTATCAATAAGATTTTTAACAATAAAAACTAATGTATTATATTGTAATAAATGACTAAAATTTCATTAACTTTAAAAAAACATATTTCAAGTTATATAATAAAAACATAAGACATACTTTTTGCATACAAAGTTGTAAAATATAAATACGTATTAATAGCTAGTTAGATAATAGCATCAAAGTCTTGGGACTTGAAACAAATATTTTAGTGATTTTTGTGTTCTGATAATCAGAGTTATCGAATAACTTATATATAGGAAAATTATTTAGTGATTTTTGTGTTCTTATAATCAGAGTTATCGAATAACTTATCTATAGTGAAATTCTATACAAAAGAGAAACCGTAAGTAGTAGAGGATTTCTCATATACCACAAACGATTGCCTATTTCTAGTACTCCAAATCTAGACAAGCACAAAATTTGATTTATTACTAGCTGTAAAATATTAGCAATATCAATTAATTTACCTTGACCATAAATAATTTTTTTTTTTTCATTTTGCTTTAATAAATGATTTTTCAATTTTTAACATTTTAAATATTAGAGATGCCCTAATAATATTTAATTATCATATGTTTTAATGGTATGTTATTAAATACATCGTTTATATAGAATACTAAAAATGTACCAATTCTTGAAACATGAAGGACTATTAGTACTCCATGTTAAAAGATAGGGATTACTTTGATTCTTAACTCAAACATAAAGGACTATTTTGATCCTTTACTCTTTAGAATGAGTCCAATTTTAAATACATTGAAATATTTTTTCTCTAAAAAATTTAAAGCTACGACATCATTAAATAAGCATCAAAAGCTGTATTTTAGCTAAAATGTCAATGGAAGCTAACCACGTAAAGTTGGATGACCATAAAATCTGACTAGATTAGGTTGAATGACTTTTAAAAGTTTAATGACTGCAATGTTATATTTCAAATCCATGATATAGAAGTGTAATAAATTTTGTTCTAATTACCTTAAAATTAATTATATTTAAATTTCAATCATAGATCAAATTCTAACCGTCCAAATTCAATTATACATCATAAATATAACATCATTATAAATAGTAACTTGTCCAGCTGAACACTTATATATCTTTAAAATACACTATTAAATAGTGCAGGGGTAATAGGTCCTGCCCAAAGTTTGAAATTGTTACAACAATTTAGGTCAATGACCGGATATATTTCGAACCATTTTCCCCTAAAATATAAATACATATTAATAACTAGTTATATAATAATAACAGTCTTAGGGCTAAAAATAAATACTTTAGTGATTTTAACCTTAGTCATCCATAATTATGTTCTACCATTTTTTTTATTTCCGTTGCAAGATTTTTTAAGTTATATCACTGAATAAAATGATAAATAAAAAGGTGTTTAAACAAAAAAATAAAAATGATAATTTTGATATCATCACAATTGTAGAGAAATTGGAAGAGAGAAGAAAAGAACATAATTAATTAGTACATTACTTCTCATATATATATATACCACAAACCATGGCCTTTTTCTAGTAATCCAAATCTAGACAAACACAAAAGTAGAATACTAACAAAATCAATTAATTTACATTGACCATAAAATATTTTCTCTTTCAATTTTCACTTATAAATGTTTCTCAAAAAATATTAGAGATGTCCTAATAATATTTAATTATTATATGTTTTAATGGTATATAATTAAAGATATTTTAGCGGGGTCAAAATTAAATCGTGTTTAGAATGAGTCCAGTCTTAAATACATTGAAATATTTTTTCCTCTAAAAATTTAAAGCTACGACATCATTAAATAAGCTTCGAAAACTGTATGTATTTTCAGCTAAAATGTCGATGAAAGCTAACTAGGCAAAGTTGGATGACCATGAAATCTAACTAGAAAAAGTTAAATGACTTTTGAAAGATAAAACAAAACTGAGTGATTTTAATGACTCTAATATTATATTTCAAATCTGTAATATGAAAATGTTCTAATTACCTTTCAAATTAAACATATTAAATTTAAATCTAATTCTATATGTCCAATATTTTTCTCGTCTTCTTTTCTTCTCTCCTTCACATAATTTCACGAAAATTATGCACAACACACCATGTGATCTTAGTTTTAAAAGAAGTGCTTGATATTAAATGGATAAAATTCAAATTTAGTTAAATACATGAATAATATAAATATTTAATTGCATTATAAGGGTAATTTTTTAATATGCAAATTAAAATGTAGTAATTATTTTGTAAATAATTTCATTGTGAACGGATAGTTGAATTTTTTGCGGAAAGAAAAGGGGAGGAAAAGAATTGAGTAATTGTTTTGATATGTATGTGCACATTTTCCAATTCACATTCCATATCGGAATCTAAAATTTCGCTAAGAATATTTGAAATTTAAATATTTAATTTATATATACAATATGAATTATGATCGTAAATAAAAGAATGTGTAGACTTTTAAACTATTTCTAGTACTTATACCGAAATTTTTGCAATATGAAATTGAATGTCATAACTGTTATTAGCATTTTTACTTTTTATTAGTATTAGTTAGAAAATTTGTTAGAAAATTTGTTACATAGCAGCTTTTACTCATCTCTTTGGTACACCTTCGATACAAACGTGTTCAACTGAGCATTCTTCGCTTGTTGTAGCTGTCTCTCCCAAGATTGTCTCAACCAAAATCTTATTTTTATATATAAATATCCAAAAAAAATATATATCAAAGTCATCATTAAAAATTTCGAGTTTTTAGAAATCACTAACACTCTCAATCATCGTACTATTATTATTCCTACTATAGCAATCTCATTTTCACAATGACAATAACTAATTTGAACGCCCCGTCACCGGAGGAGATTGTCGTCCCATCGGCACCGGCACCAACTCCGTCACCGGCACCGGAACAAACTCCGGCACCGTCACCGGAACCAACTCCGGCACCGGTATCAACATTGGTTGAACAAAAGGACAATCCATTGAATAAGTCTTGTGGAAAGATAATCAATTGTAAAGAAGCTAAAAATCAAGTGTTGTTCTCCGTTCCGATGATCGTCGTGAACGGTTGTTTCTACTTCATCAGCCTCGTCTCCGTCATGTTTGCCGGACACCTCGGGAAACTCGAGCTCGCTTCCTCGAATCTTGCTAATTCATGGGCCATGGTTACGGGTTTCTCTTTCATGGTACGTAAAAATATATGACAATGATAAGTTCCATGCACCGACAAAGTTCTATGCACTGACGGTATACAAAAATAATATGTTCATTAAAAAGTTAGTGATAGTCAAGGATACACATTTACGTGAACGTAATAATTTTGATCCAAATTCTATACATATAATCAGGGCAGAACCAATAATTAGTATTGTAGTATTATAACAAAGTAAATTACGTTGATAATGTTAAAAGGGTAAATACTTACATGTATGCATTGGGTGTTTATATCTTAGCTTCATTGGTTTAATATAAACATAGGGTGCTCGTATGAAATACTAGATACCAATAATATATAAGTCATGTACTTGAGATATTATGTTCAATTGTGTGATCATTTCGTCTAAACATTAAAGTTGTCAGAAAGAGTACTATACTTTTATTTACTTAATTATATTTTCAACGGAAGTGAACTCTGAAATCATTGATTGATCATCTATATATAGGTCGGACTAAGTGGTGCACTTGAGACATTATGTGGTCAAGGATACGGCGCGAAAATGTTCAGGATGTTAGGGATACATCTTCAAACATCAAGCATCATATCATTCTTCTTTTCTGTTGTTGTTTCTGTCATCTGGTGGTATTCGGATCGAATTCTGATTTTACTTCATCAAGAACCTGCCATAGCACATGAAGCAGGGGTGTTCTTGAAGTTCCTCATACCTGGATTGTTTGCATATGCTTTCTTGCAAAACATTGTGAGGTTTCTTCAAGCTCAATCGATCATCTTACCTTTAGCTTGCATCGCGGTTGCAGCTCTGGTTCTCCACATTGGCATTGCCTATGCTTTGGTTCATTGGACACATCTTGCTTACAAAGGAGCAGCATTAGCTGTTTCGATTTCATTTTGGATCACATTCATTGCGTTGAGTCTATACGTGCTTTTCTCCAAGAAATTTAGTCATATAAGGCCCGAAGGTCTTTCATCCGAGCCACTTCAACATCTTCTTTCAAACTTGAAGTTGGCTTTGCCCTCTGCTGGCATGGTGTGGTAAGTTTTTGTTATTAAAGTCAAACTTTTCTATAATGACGTTGTTTGTCTGAATATATTTTGGTTGTTATATAACACATATAGTATCACATAACATGAAAATTGGTTCCAAAGAAAACTTAGTCGTTGTAGTGAAATGTTGTCCTAATGAATGACTGTTATAGAGAGGTATGACGGTACAATAAAGCAAATTCAAATGTTGCCCCCTAAATTACAAGCTCCACACACCTTTATCGGTACTGATAATCTCTAATTGATGTGTAACAGCTTGGAGTATTGGGCATTTGAGATTCTTGTGTTATTAGCTGGTTTGATGCCAAACGCGGAAACAACTACTTCTGTCGTTGCAATGTGGTAAGTTTTCAACGCGGTTTTGAAACACAAGCAATTTTTTCGTATTTCTTGAAAGTCGAATTTTAGTTGCTGATCTAATTTTTGTGTTACAGTGTAAATACAGAAACCATAGCCTACATGATATCTTATGGCCTCAGTGCAGCTGCAAGGTAATTTCACCAACAAAAACGTTGAAAATAATTCTTTTCCTTTATATTTCCATCAATTTCTAATGCTTAAACATATCTCGTGTTGAATTATGTGACAATTTCATTTAAATGTTTAAATCATTAAAGATATCGCGACTTTATTTACTTTCTTTCTTTTTTTCTCCTCAAAATCCACCTCAGTGGTGGGGGGTTAGGCAGACCCCTACCTGTTCATTCCATCAGCAAAAGAGAGTTACAAGGAATGGAAGATAGTCCTTCCTCTATGGGGGTTAATAAGGATGAAAATTTCATCCTTGTACAAAAAGTGCCCTACACATAGACGATAAGTTTGGATGTAGCTCGAAGATAGACTCACATCTGAGATAACATGTCACTGAAGGGTATAAAAATTACTGAAAATAAAAGTGCATAAATACATGTTAGAAACTGAAATGTCTTTTTTTAATTCTGATCCTGAGATTAGGCCTGCCATCTTGATCATTCTTCAGTGCAACTTTCACTTGTCTAGGCAAAAAAAAAACCTCAGTAAAGAATGTGTCATGCTTCACCATGACTCCAACATTGGCTAGTAAATCAGCGACTTCATTAGCTTCTCTGAAACAGTGAGTTATTCTAAAATTGCCAGTTTCCATGATCTGTTTTATCTGATTAACAATGTCTAGGACCTGCCATGTAGCGTTGTTTTTTCCTTCTATCATATTAACTATAAGCATGGAGTCAGACTCAATTATGATATTATGAAGATGGTTCGCAACACACCATTGTAAGCCTTTCACTATAGCCAAGCCCTCGGCCATGTTGTTACTGCAAGTACCAAAGTATGCATGAAAAGCCATTCTCATATTGCCAATAGAATCCCTTAGTACTCCACCACCTGCTGCCTCCCCAGGGTTACCTTTTGAGCATCCATCGGTGTTTAGTTTATAGAAGTTCTCAGGAGGCATTTTCCATTCAATGATCTTGGTGTTAATAGTTGGCTTTGCTCTTTCAATCTTACTGCACAACTCTTGCCAACTTCCTCTGAAATTAAGACACGGAAAGTGTTTGTTAAGAATTAGAATCATCAATCTTTTTACCTGTTCCGCAACTCTGTAAGTAGAAACCTTTGAGCCTTCAAATCTCGCTTTGCATCTAGTCTTCCAAATCTCCCAGCTCAAAACTTTAGGGAGGCATTGGTGCATGATCTCTTGAATTTTGTTATTTGGTTTGGCCAGCCACCATTGCATCACTAGACTTCTAATAGAGCATTTATCGAAATTGATCCCACAAGAGTTACCAAATATTTTCCAAAGTTGAGACATATCTCCCTCCACAAAAAGGTGTTGAATACTCTCTTCCTTATAGCTTCTGCAACAGTTACACCTAGAAGGACCATGAAACTTGAACTTCCTTACTTTATCATCAGTAGGGATTCTACCTCTCAAGAGCTTCATCATAAAAAAGGCCACTTTAAAAGGCATTTTTGGGTACCAAATATTATAAGAGGACAAAGTAGAACTTTTAGCACGCGACTTTATTTACTTAATTTGTTTGAACACGCCTCTTAATGCGTGGGCCTGATTCTGTTTCCTAGGCCAAGGTCTACACTTGAAAATTCTCTTTTGATGACGGAACACTATGTTGACTTGTGTGACGACCATCTCATCCAAAATGTTAAGCTGTTAGAGAGATCAGACGTATAACTCTTATTTACTAAACTATGTCTCAACATGTCTCTTAAATCTTAATAACGTGCAAGCCTGATTCTGTTTCATAGACCAAGGTCTGCACGTGAAAATTCTTTTTTGATGACAGAACACTATATTGAATTGTGTGACCATGTCATCTAAGATTAGACGTATAACTCTTATTAACATAATTATGTTCTCAACGTGCAGCACGAGGGTGTCAAACGAGATAGGAGCAGGAAATATCCGCAAAGCTAAACAAGCTATGGCTGTTACTCTCAAGCTAGCTATTGTTGCTGCACTCATAGTTGATTTGGCCTTAGGTTTTGGTCATAATGCCTGGGCTGGCCTCTTCAGTGATGAAGCGGAGATTATTCGCAAATTTGCCTCAATGACACCTCTCCTATTAGTCTCTTTCTTGTTTGATTTCATACAAGGAATTCTATCAGGTTAATCAAGTTTTTTTGCATATATATATATATATATATATATATATATATATGTATGTATGTGTTCGCGACATTCACATTTTAGTTTTAACATATTTAGTAGAATCGAACAAGCTAAAACGTTAACTTGTAAATGAATATTGATTGATCATCAGGAGTGGCAAGAGGATGTGGATGGCAACGTTTCGCAATGTGCATCAACTTGGCAAGTTTCTATTTCTTTGGTATGACAATAGGCGCGGTCTTGGCTTTCAAGTTCAACAAAGGATATAAGGTAATTCACGTTCAATATGTTTTATATAAGAGTTTAACTTTTATGTACTGACAGAGTATCGTTATTTTTGTTGTTTGTGAATGATGCAGGGTTTATGGGTAGGGTTGATTTGTGGTCTAGCATGCCAATCTACTAGCTTGTTGCTATTGACATTTTTTATAAAATGGGGAAAAGAAGATCAAGTCTCGAAGGATACCAACAATGAAAATGAACCCAAGCCTTAAATTAAGCATAGAGTTTCATGTAATTTACTTGCATTGATCATTGATAATTAATTAATTCATATGATTTGTAATGTTGAGAAAAATTTTGACGTATCAACGTAGTTTTAGAATAAATCATGTATGTAGACATTATTTTATTTGCGCTTATGAAGGTCTGAATCTAAATCATATAGATTTTAGTCCTTAAGCGTGTTTATTCTATTATTTCTGAATTTTAATGAACGACTTTTGTCAAAGATAACTTTTCAGAAAAATAGTTTTGGAGAGAGAAGTTTGTGTTTCATTGTGAGAAGCAATTCATTTAGTACCAATCTTTCTAAATAGGTGTGGAAATCACATTGTCACTTGTTAATAGGCCAAATACATGACACTTACATGTATTCAGATATTTTATTTAGATACTTAAACTAAGCTTACTAGCTATCAAATACTTAATCTATGCTCAAACTGTACCAATTAGACACAACTTAACGACGTGACAGAGTGTTTAATGAATTTTTATTAATAATAGAAAAAAACAATTAACATGAATAAGTATAAGAAAGAGAACTAGGTCTTATTTTACTAATTCTAATGAAGTAACGAATTTTTACTAATTAACCAGCATAAAGAATATAAAAGTTAGAGAAGATTAGGTATTTCATGATCATTAAAGAATTTATAATATTCTTTATGATGATATTACAAATGAGAATGTTTAAATAATGTAAAAATAGAAAAAACCAAAAAGAAATGGAGGTATCACTTTCAAACTTCCTTTTGTATATATATGAAATAAAAAAGATAGTTTGTTAGAAACATAATATTTTATTCGTTTTAATTGTCATGCTTTTTATTAATCTATTTAAAAAATAAAGTATTTATAGCAATTCTTTAATTCTAACTTATTACCTGGTATGCTTAAAAGTTAAAATTATAAAATTAAAATACATACAGTAGATACACTGTAACAGGGACCCATATACGGGCCCAATCTTACTGTAGATAGATTCCTTTTGTCTTTTTTTTTTTGTTTTATAAATAGGTGCCCTCAATTGTAGAGAGGCAACAAGTTTTCATTTTGAAGTTTTTAGTTTTTCTCTCTTTTGTAAAGAAAAAACTTGAAGATAATAAACCAACTTTGGTTTGCAAGATCTGGTGCAAGGTAATTTTATTTACTCTTCTTTAGTTTTAATTATTACTTTTCTATTCCCCTTTCTCTCTCTCCTGGCCAGGACTATGTCCGGCTAAGGAATCCATATCTATGTTAACTGATTAGGATATCTTACATGAACTCCATGGCTTCGTTCAAACTGGGAAAACCACAGAAATTCAGGTATGCTGACAAGCCTCGCATGGAGACGTTCTATTATCCACGTCTCACTCCTCAAGATGTGTTAATAGAGGAGCGAGATTGGAATCAGACTAATACGTCTTACAGTGGTTCTGAAATTTACGAATGGAATTTAGATGGTCTGACTGACAGACAACTTACCATTCTATGTCATAGGATGTTGATGTATGCAACCATATGCAGAACCCAGAAAAATTCTGATAGAGTTATATGCAAAATGATAATTGCAGGTTTCACTGGCCAACTTCGTGGTTGGTGGGATAATTTTATGACCCTCCAGCAAAAAGCAGCGGTCATAAACTCCATTTCTAATGATGA
>JAJONR010006855.1:0-49774 GCA_029582245.1 Solanum etuberosum | reverse complement strand
CTCATAACTTAAGCATAACTTGCAAAATTTCAGATTTTGCTATTTCCAATTTAGTTCTTTTTGGAACTCAAGGTGATACATCTAGTGACCTTAAAACTTAAGAAATTTTAAATTCCTCGGTAAAATCCTACTCACAACGAAGGATGGTTCGAGTCTTCGCTCAAAAAAATTCTGGGGTGTTACATATTTACTAGTTCACGTTAGGACAGTTGTTAGATAACTTTGCCAACTAAGACTTAAACAAATATATAAAGAAATCATATGTGTGTTTTTCCTCCCTTGAAATTTGAAAAATAATTTGTTTCAATACTAGCTAGCAGATGCCTTAGCGAAGGAGGGTACTAATCTAAGGCAACCAAATTTCTTTTCTTTTTTCGAAGTGTCATCCGTGTGTTTATCTTGAAAAAACAAGGAGCAGAACTTATTTTGTTAGGTTGATTAAAGCTCCTACTACCCTGGATAATGTTCTGTCACTTGTACGAGTGAATATTAAGTAATGAATATCTGTATTTTATCAATCAAAAAAAAAATGGAGTAAAATAAAACAAACAAAAAATATTTTTTAATTGTTTAGTGTTTATATTTAATCAAAAAATTTGAAAAATATAATTTTTTAAAAATGTTTTTTTAAGTAAAAGTAAGAAAAATAAGCTTTACAAGTAGCATTCCACGTTGATTATGTCTTGTCTTCCTGACCTCAATCCCATAGCCCCATCCCCATCTTCAATAATATTTGTCTAAATCCTCCATAAACTTGACAGCACAACTTACTTTAGCACTTAAACTATACGGCGTTTAAATACCCCTCTTAACATCTTTCAAGTGATTAAAACACCCTCCAAGGGATGACGTGGCAGAGAGAGTGAGTGCACTCTCCTGAAAGCACGTGAAAAAAGAGAATAAAAAGCTGAATTTTTTAAAGTCCTATACATGACCTTTTTTTATTGGCCAATATATAACAAATTATTTAAATAGTTTTTTTTATATATTAAATCTTTAAAATATGTAAATTTTCTTATTAAGAGGTAAATGAAATTAGTGGGTCCCCTTTTAAATTTCTTTAATTTTTTTTCTTTTCATTTTGTTGTCTTCCTCAATACACATCTTTCTCCATTGAAACATCTCCTCCTCAATCTCCATCCCACCTCTATCCACTATTTTCATTTCACTAGTCTTTTACTTTATCCGTAAAATTCAATACCAATGTCATTTTATTAACGACGATTCCACTCTATATTATTGATATTGATTTGACAAATGTAAACTTTCTTAAATTTTGAGTGACCCATTTTGATTTCTAGATCAATTCAAACATTTCTCATAAAATTTATATTTTTTTTGGATCAATTTTCTTATGCAATCTTCATTTCTTATTTGAGTTGTCAAGAAAAAATTGGCTTTCAAAAAACTCCATTCTCCAAGAGGGTAAATTCGTGGGGAGGCTTCGAAGAAGATAATGTGAATATTATAGTCAATTTTACTCTTTAAAGTGACTTTAAAAAATGGAAAAAAGGACAAATATACACCCGAACTATTGTAAATGGTATGCAGATACTCTCCGTCATACTTTTGGGAAATTGGTGCCCCTTCCGTCCAAAAACTAGAGCATATATACCATTTATACCAACGGACGTACATGTGTCATAATCTTATCCACCGACCCGACATTTATTAAATATCGGATCGACGGATAAGATTGCGTCACGTGTCCCTATTTAGTCTTCCGTTAGAGTGAAGGGCATATATGCTCTAGTTTTTGGACGGCAGGGGGACCAATGTCCCAAAAGTATGACGGAGGGTATCTGCATACCATATACGATAGTTTGGGGGTATATTTGTCTTTTTTCCCTTAAAAAATTGTTGAATAGTGAAGAAGAAGAAGAAGAAAAGAAAGTGTTGAAGGTTGAAATAATGGTGAACAACAAGGAAGAAGAAAGAGGGGGGGGGGGTATGCATTTATAAATAAATCAATTGATATAATTAATTTTAAAAAGTGTTTAAGAAAAAATAATGAATAAGTAAAAAAGAAATAAAAATTAATGACGTGGTGCCTACGTGGTTATGAAGTGGTGCTTACGTGGCTATGATGTGGCTGGTGAGAGAGATGTTATAGTATCAGGGTGGGAAAAAAATCACTTGAAAGATGTTAAAGGAATATTTAAATGCCCGCGTAATTTAAGTGCTAAAGTAAGTTATCCTGTCAAGTTTAAGGGGGTATTTATGTATTTTTCTCTTTAAAAAAATATTTTCCAAGCAAAACAATTTCATTCGTACCGAAGTACACACCCTATGAGAATAGACAAGTGTGCTCTAGTCATTAATTATTTGCACAAGTGCAAATATCTTGTTGATATGTTTTTCAGAAAAGATCCCCTTCTTTTCTGGATAAATTCTGCCCAAGTCTTTGAAGATACTAATTAAGAAGAAGAAGATTCTTTTGTGGTTTAACCACTAACTTATTGGTAAACTTTTAATCAGTACTCCTAGTACTGTCCAATCTAGTACTAGTAAACACACACAAAAGACTTGTCAAAGGTATAGGGTAGGTTGTCTTGTTCACGCTTTTTGAACAAGGACATTTTCACACTTTGGCCTTGTAAAAATATCTTGAATTCATGATCCAAATAGTTTTGATTTGTGTTGTGTAAAATTCATTAAAAAGAATTGCTCCATTGAGTCCTTATTCAAGTTTCTTCATCCCGACGTTAGAACTGTTATACAATCTTTATTTTAAATCAATACTAATGATAACAAAAACTTTGCAGAAACAGTAAATTCCAAAGTTTAAATCAAGTAGTGAAGATCAGAAATCAATTAACAGAAATTAATGACTGTAAAACATATCAGAATCTGTAACAATCGTATGAAACAGAAAGGAAAGAAAATCGAGCCCACTGAATGCACAGTGTCCCCGTAAGGAAATTATTCTCCTCTAGTATCTGAGGTTTGAATTGGAATATTCTCTCAGGATAGAACGATTTTATTCACCAGTGTATTGATACCCAAAACAATGATGTCAGCGCGCCACACAAAAATTCTATTTATTTCGTTGCATATTTTTCTAGCAAGAATAATGAATTGCAGTGTAAGGTGTTTTTCAACATTTTTGGCTTTGTATTAAGAGTCTCACGCTCCTATAAGAGTTTGAAACCGCTTGCTATACCATGTGCAAGATCATTAGAGTGTGTATTTAAATCTAGTTAGTCAAGTAGAAATGTATTTTTAAGATTACCAATAATTCGAGGATAAAATCAAGTTTAGAGGTATTTTCCGTTTAAAAAAAGGGGTTATAAATGAATAATATCTGCTAAAGTGAAATTGGAACTTAGAAAAAAATTGGTGATTTGGATTTTAATTCTAGCCAATTAGCTTCTTTTAATTTATATGATCATTGCATGATTGCATCACTAGAGCCTGCTCTTTTTGAAAAAAAAATAATCAGACATCTCAGCATGATCTTTGCAGCCAATTTCGACTTTTGAGTTCACATATAAGTTGTTAAAAGTAAAAGTACAATTCAGAAGCCCTTCAATAATCGAAACTTGTTTGCTTAACTTTCGACTATTTAGTATCTCTAGGTACTAAAAGGTCATTTGGTTTATGAATAAGTTATTTTGAGATTATAATTAAAATTTTGTGATTATGATAAAAATTATCTACCATATATTCTATATGAAATTGGTATCTTATGATTATGATAAAAAATAAAAATAAAATTATCCTCATTGTAATTAGTAAAATTCTAAATTTTATACTACTTAGATAATTAACCTACATAATCCCTTAGATAATCTAGAACAATGACGACACTAAAAAAATTCACAATTATAATATTACAAGTTTGAATCTGTCGTCCCATGTCTAATCTGTTATTCCATTTAGTTGGGTTATCTTCGATGTGTATACTGTTAGTATTTTACATTCTTCAATATTTACATCATAAGTTTTTGTTTTTGCATTTATTTCAAACTATTTTCTAAAAAAAAAACGTTTTTCTTGATTTAAGGGTCTTTCAAAAACACCTTCTCTACGCCCTTTTTTATCCTCGTTGAGGAGTGAGGCCCACTATGTATTACAATAATTGACGATGGGTGGTTGGAAGAAAGAATAAAACATATATAAATGTGTTCACATTTTAGCAAAATAGGTGCAAGACAATTTGGCTACAAAATTCCAAAGTCGTTGTTATATGTCAAAGATGATAAAGATAAACGCACACGAGATGCCGCATAATAACGACTATTTATGTTACTTACTTTGATTCTACTACATCTTCTGCATTATTATACTCTTATGTCTATATCTTTGGTACATAAAAAATAATAAAGGGCTTAAAAATAAAATAAAACTTTTTTTTCTAGAAATTGATGTGTCTGCTCAACAAATTCCCTTTTGTATTTGAAAAAACAATCCTCTTTAAGAAAAAAAAATATTCTAGTTGTTAGCCTATTTTCCACTTCCTTCTGGAAAATTTCTTCTTATCGGTAAAGAATATTTCATTCAATTGCAATATCAATTTAATATCAAAGGTTTTACGTTGTATAGTTGTTCACCAAAATATTAATAACATTCAAATGCATGTTTCTTTATGTTAACGTATAATAACAAATGTATATTTTTTTTATATTTGACTAGCGATTATGAGTATTTTAGACGGACGGTCAAATATGTTACTAATTGGGTTCTTTAGCTTGCTAGCCTCGAGATGACAGTAGTGGGCTTGTTATTTCCATTCTAGTATCTCCTCTATTTTTTCAAACATATTGATAAAAAGATTTTTTTCATTCTTTAACACTCATTTCATGTCTAGGGCTGAACATTAGTGTGTGAGCGATTTAATTTGGGGGTCGTTTAATATAACGGGTGAGATAGGCCTTACTCTAATACCATATAAAATTAGGTTTTGAACCTAAATCACACTGTAAAAGCTAGCTCAAAAAAAGGAGAATTGTTCAAGGCTTATAAGGAGACCACTCATTTCATTAATCACTGATGCGAGACTTTTTCGTTCTTTGATAATCTTGTTGAGGAATAACGTAGTCTGGATAATCTTACGATATTTTAAAGTCGTGTAAAAATGATAAACGTAACGCACACGAGATGCCGCATTGTATGCGACTATGATGTACATTGGATTCTATAACATTTCAAAGATGATATCTTTGGAGTGTAAAATTGGAGGGAAAAAAAGAATTATTTATTCCAAACAAACATTTTGTTATATGGACCATCCAAATAAATTTCCTTTTGTCATTGAAAAAGAAGCCTCTATAAAAGAAGTTATATTCCAATTGTCAGCCCATCAAATTCTATCTTTTTTCCCTTCCTTGTTGATAATTTGATCTACTGCTGCTTATCAATAAAGAATATTTCATTGTGGACCCAAAAAAAAAAGAATTTTAGGCCGATCAGTTAAAAATACCCTAATTACGCTTCATAGCTGTAGTTTGATAATTACGATTCGTAGCTACATGTTATAGGGAGGATAGAGGTGACCGAGATTGGGAGAGAGAGGAGATAGGCGAGCGAGAGAGGGCAGAGAGAGGGAGAGAGGTGAATTGTATATGTATATCGGTTAGATAATTGTATATTATACATATGTATTTGTATATATGGCAAGCGAGATTTGGAGAGGGAGGAGAGAGGCGAGCAATATTGGGAGAGGGAGGAGAGAGGCGAGCGAGAGAGGGCAGAGAGTGGGAGAGAGGTGAATTGTATATGTATATCGGTTAGATAATTGTATATTATACATATGCATTTGTATATATGGCAAGCGAGATTGGAAGAGGGAGAAGAGAGGCGAGCGACATTGGGAGAGGGAGGAGAGAGGCGAGCGAGAGAGGGCAATAATTAGTATAATTCGCATCTCATTTGTATAATTCGCGGCTACGTTTGTATAATTCGCGTGTTTTTGTATAATTAAGTAATATAAAGTCTGGAATTATACAAATATGATCAAACTTGAAATAACGAATTGATACAAACATAAACATATGAACTTTAAACAGTTATACAAAATATATTATACAAATTACATTATAGAAATTATATTATTCAAAATCCGAAAACTACACGTTTATACAAACTTTAAAAAGTTATATACAAAAACATTGAATGTATATGGTGACAAAACTGAAAAACTAAAGGAAATCATCGTCATATACAAATACAAACAATCGTATACAAATACAAATCAAACAAAGAATTGCTAGTTGCGAATTATACAAATATGGCAAATTATACAAACGTGGCTAATTATACAACTCGAAGTCATCCCACGTAATTAATTGTTAATGTTAGTCGTGAGTGGTAATTATAGCAAACTATAGCTATGATGAGTAATTAAGTAGTATAAGTTTGCTTAACCGCAAAAAATTTTCTTAAAATAATTACATTCGCTAGTTAAATATAAAAAAAATAAAATGTATATTTTATATATACCATATATTAATATATTTGTTTGCTATTGTTATTATTTTAATAGGCGGTTATTTATGTTATTTTCTCATATGCATTTCAGTCAATGATTTGCCAGTCGTCTATATAGTTAAAGTTGGGCCTATCTTTGACGTACGTTTGATGAGTTTATGATTTTGGGTCTTTAGTTGTTCTTAAGTGATTGGATTGGGCCTAATATGACAGTAATGTGGAAATATTTCTGGTTATGAAATACTAATTTTTCATCTTGAAATACATGGAGATGAGTTGATTAGTGCCAATTTTTGTTAAACTTAAAGCTATTTTATTTCATTTACTTGTTATATAATGTCAAAAATTCATATATTATATATTTAATGAAAAGAGTCAAAATTACTCTCAAACTATTTGATTTAGACTATATATATATCCTCCGTTTCATTTAGATAGCATAACTATCAATTAGCTTAAGAAGGACCCATTAAGTTGAAGGGTATTTGTGGTCTCTAGTGATAACGACGAGGTAATTTTTCTACCAAAATAAAATGGAGAATATATATGGTCCAAATCTAATAGTTCAAGGATAGTGTTGACCCTTTTCTATATTTTAACGATAATTTACTTCTTAGACTCAAAATTAGGGTCAATATGCCCGGTAATCTTGCATTTTCCTATTCAAATTCGAGACCATCCAAATTGAATAAAAGGATAAGAATCCTCATAACAAAGGAAAATTAGTTTGGTACTTTGTGCCATTGCATAAACCAATATATATCTAATAAGTACAGTATTGTATGTTAGATATTGATTCATAAAGATTGAGATTTGTTCCTGTATTGTGTGTTTATGAAATTACTATGCTACCTAAAAGTAAGAACAGTCTAAAAGACTTAATAAAAAATGTGGCTGAAGTTTGTGTTTGTTGCAGAGTGCCTAACAATGGTGTTAAATGGAAAAAGTCACCCGTGCATCATTACATGTCTTTTGCATAATGTATAATATGTTCATAGACTATTTATTTTGTTATGAAAAATTTCAAACATAATGTGTGATTTACTAAAAATAGGTATCTTGCATGGGTCACTAGCTATAATAATGTAGGGGATCCCCTTATAATATTTGCTTTCCACTATAATTTATCCAATCTTTTCGTAAATCACGTATTTAGTGACAAATCAGATTATAATTACGTGTATCAATTATCATAGATAACATTTTTATTTGATTATATAATGTTTCCTAGTTGAACTTAAATCCAAAGATTAATTCTTTATCCAAATCAAATTCTCCTATAAAACCATCGTTATAATCTTTTTTTTTTCTTTTTCACCTCGTACTATAAATCCCAAATTTCTTTATTGGATTTGGATAGTTTTTTTCCTGTTCTAATGGCGGATTCATCACTCCCACAAGATGCTCTTTTTCTTGGCTTTGACAGTTCTACTCAGTAAGTATATATTTCTTCATCAATTACGCTTTCTTCTGATTTCTTTTGCAGAATATTTGATTGTCAGATCAATTCGTAATGGGTTCGATCAATTTGGTTAATACTCAAAGGTTTTGTTAATTTTCCTGTGATGGGGGTATTTGGGATTTCATGAAAAATTATTAAATTGGGATATGTATTTTTTTTTTTTTGGATTATCAGGTCACTGAAGGCTACTGTGCTTGATGCGAATCTGAATATTGTGGCTGCTGAATTGATTAATTTTGATTCAGAGTTATCCCATTACAAAACTGAAGGGGGTGTTTATCGTGACGCGTTAGTAAATGGGAGAATTGTTTCACCCACATTGATGTGGGTAGAGGCATTTGAATTGATTCTTCAGAGACTTGAAAAATCATCAAAATTCGATTTTGGGAAGATTGCTGCTGTTTCAGGTAGTGGACAGCAGCATGGTAGTGTGTTTTGGAAGAAAGGGAGTGCTGCGGTATTATCATCTTTAGATGCTAAGAGATCGTTGTTAGAGCAGCTAAATGATGCTTTTTCGACTAAAGAATCTCCGATATGGATGGACAGCAGCACGACGGAACAATGCAAGGCGATAGAGAAGGCTGTTGGAGGGGCGATGGAGTTGTCGAGACTTACTGGTTCTCGTGCATACGAGAGGTTTACTGGTCCGCAGATCCGGAGATTGTTTGAGACACAACCGGAGGTTTATGATAATACCGATAGGATCTCCCTTGTTAGCTCCTTCATGGCATCTTTGCTTATTGGGGGATATGCCAGCATTGATCACACGGATGGTGCAGGGATGAATTTGATGGACATTAAGCAGAGAGCGTGGTCCGATATCATTTTGAAGGTATTCTGGTTTGTAATAAGAATGGAAGGCCTTTCGCACCCAAAGCAAGAATCATAACTAGACCAAATGTCTTCCTGTTCTATTTATATTTTTATCAGCAATTCTTGGTTAATGTTATAATGTGTTGGTGAAGAAACTAATGCTTATCTATTCTTCTTTGTTAGGTTTTGGTTGAATCTTAAACATGTTGGTTGGTTAATTTGTGCTTTACTTGCTTCTCCAGGCCACAGCTCCGGGTTTGGAGGAAAAACTTGGAAAATTAGCTCCTGCACATGCTGTTGCTGGATCTATTGCTGCCTATTTTGTGGAGAGGTAGATCATTATATGTTTTCCTTGCTTTAAACTCAGTTTCATCAGAAGAAATTTAAAGCTTTCTTTTTTTACTTTTCGTTCTGACCAATATTCTTGAGCTAATTGTTCATGGGACCTTACCTAGAAATTCACTGGTGATGATCAAATTGGTATTTGGATCTTCAAAGAGGATCTAGTAGAAACTAATCACGCATTCAATCAGGGGTCAACTAAGTGCATTAGCTATAAATTCATCTGAACCCAGTAGTTTTGTTATGTTAAAAAATACGCTAAATTAGTTTACAAAATAGAATTCGGATTTCGGACTCTATAAATCAAGTGGGCCGTGGTAGAATCCCGTCCTAGAACCCATAATGTTCAGATCCTGAATCCACCTCTGCATTCAATACAATGTCTGTATTGTCCTCTTCTCTATTTTTGCTGGTTATGTTCTACGCCAAATCCTTGCTCTTTTTTAGGTGTTAGTATAGATACTTTTCCTTATATTTGCTATCTGTGTGTTAAATCTTCCATAAACCGCTTTTCAGGTATCACTTCAACAAAGACTGTTTGATCATTCAATGGTCTGGAGACAATCCCAACAGTTTGGCAGGTGTGAGGATTTTGCTGAAAATTCTGCGTGTCTTTTCTGTTAGATACTTCTCTCGCTTGCTATGTGGTCATTCTTTTGGGACGTTCACCTGTATAGTTTACTGCAAATGATGCGCACTGCCAGATGGTTTTGATTCCCATACTGTATATGTCAAACTTATGAAGGCCTAATTCAATTATATTTTGTGCCCAATTCAACATCCCAACTTTTCTCCATCAAAGTTGATGTGGATGGGGCTGAGTATCTAGTTACTCGACTCTCGAGTATGGACATAGAAGTAGATTGCTCTGATGTATTAGAATTAAGTTTTGGGCCATCAGCTAGTTTTTGGGCTTTATATATTGTTCAATTATCTTAGAACTTATGGTATAATCTCGTAAACATTCACTCACAAGTTTGATTTATGATAAAATTGATAATCCTTGAGACATAACTTTGCATGTGAGGAGGTCCAAAAAAGTTGTCGCGCTTATCTGTTTTAGACTAGATCTTTTTTTTTGTGTGTGCGTGTGCGTGTGTGTGTGATTTTGCCATTCTGCCTTTGTACAGTACTGCTTTTCATGTATATCAACCTAGAAGTTGTATTAGCTCATAGTTTACTATGTCCTGATTACTTCGCTTTCTGACATGTAGGGTTGACTTTAAATACTCCAGGAGATCTGGCAATTAGTCTTGGCACTAGTGATACAGTAAGTTTGATTTTTTCCATTTGTTTTGGTTGTTATTAGTACCATAATATAGCCCTTTTTTATGATATAATAGTTCAACTTTTGATAGTTGTTATGCAAATAGAAGTAAGTTGGGTAAATGATGCTCTTTCTTTTAAAAGGTTTTCGGAATAACAAAGGATCATAATCCAAGCATGGAAGGGCATGTTTTCCCTAATCCCGTCGATACTGAAAGCTACATGGTAATGTTGTGCTATAAAAATGGATCACTGGCTCGTGAAGGTAACATATTGATTTCAGCAGATAGCAGAAAAGGATTAGTACCTAAAGTCAATTTTATTGAATATGAACCATATCCTTGGCAGATATACGCAATCATTATGCTGAAAAGTCTTGGGCTGTTTTCAACAAATATCTGCAGCAAACTCCTCCACTAAATGGTTAGTAAAAGTGTACAACAATGATGTACATATATACTATTTCTTCTGGGATTTGAAATGATTCTGATATCTGCTGCACAGGTGGTAGATTAGGATTTTACTATAAGGATTTCGAGATACTGCCACCCCTCCCAGGTAAGCTCACTAGTTTGTTAGCATTTAAAAAGTTGATCTTTATCTGTGAGTGTGTATCTTGCTACTTATTTTCATCAAAACAATTATGCTGGTAATTCTAAGTAAGAAATAACTGGTTCATGCAGTTGGTTTCCACCGCTATATCCTTGAGAACTTCACGGGAGATTCTCTTGATGGAATAAAAGAGCAGGAAGTGCAAGAGTTTGATCCCCCTTCTGAGGTTAAAAGTTAAAACAGTGTTCATGTGAAGATACTTGCCTGCTCATCTGCACATTTTCTGCATACATATCAAGTGGACATTCAAGCAGAAGTAACTTACATTTATGAATCACAAATTTATCTGCAGGTTCGAGCCATCGTAGAGGGACAACTTCTTTCCAAGAGAGCTCATGCTGAAAGATTTGGAATGCCTTCTCCTCCAAAGCGAATAATTGCAACTGGAGGTGCTTCTGCTAACAATTCCATTCTAAGCTTGATAGCTTCCATCTTTGGATGTGATGTTTACACAGTTCAACAGCCAGGTTAGTTAATCTCTCGGTTGTTTCCTTTCACCTAAATACCTCATCGGTCTACTGCCTATCCAGTAGGTCGCTATCCCTAACTAAGAATGACTACTTGTACGAAAACCTAATCAAGAATGACATGGATGGATTGTCATTGTCTCTTAAATCTTGTTTCCTACTCGCAGACTCGGCTTCCCTAGGTGCTGCTTTGAGGGCTGCTCATGGTTGGTTATGCAACAAGAAGGGCAGTTTTGTGCCGATTTCATCCATGTACATGGACAAGATGGAGAAGACATCACTTAACTGCAAGCTCGCAGCAACAGCAGGAGACCAGAAGCTTGTCGCCAAGTATGCTACGTTGATGAAGAAGAGAATTGAAATTGAGAATCGCCTCGTTGAAAAGCTGGGGCGTTTGTGATCTTAAGATTATTCTATGCACAGCCAGCTCCAAATAATTTGAGAGAAGCAAAGATGTCAGATTATTTGTCTCTTTATTTATCCTTGAGCCTGATGAGAACCCTCTTTAAATTCTTTCCTTCTTTTTTTTCCCAGTTAGAATAAGCCTATACTCTCTGTAAACAGATTCGACAAGCCTATCAGATGATTCAATATTTGAATTCATGATGATTTGCGCCTTAAGTTTTAGTGGTGATAAATGAATAAGAGATTAGTAAGATAGCCAGTGTAAATATAATTACATTGCACAACTTGAGAGGGAGAACATAACTTTTTTTATGCATGATTTGCTCTCTAACAAGTTCTCAAATGCAACATGTCTTGCTCAAGTGGTGTTCTTGTTTTGCCAAACTCCAAAAATCTACTTATTATTTTGATAAGTGTTTTTTTTTTATCAGGATAGTTTGTGTCTGACTAATCAATATGAAAAACACTTTTAAATTGCATCCACTATTCGAATACACTTTCCCCCCTACGGTGAAATACTTTAACTCTAAATAAATATTTTAAATACGCATTTTGGCCAAAGTAAAACCTAACCAAACAGGCTATAACTCATGAAATATTGGAAGTGCAACAATAGAGGAACAAAAAAGAAAAAGATGCGTTTTTAAAGTATTTATCTCTTATTTCCTAATTAAAATTAAAATATCTATCCATCAAATGTGACAATAGAAAATCGATTTTTTTTTATCATGGATAGTCTACCACATGACCTGGGAAAGGTTCCCCCACTTAATTAAATTTTATTTTTGAAAGTTAATAATCAGGAGGACAAATTATTTACCTTTCAAAATAGATTCATTCTCTTGAAGTATTAAAATCTTTATTGTGATTTTCTTGTTAAAAATCTTATCTTTAGTCTTTGAAGTTTCAACCAAGTTGCTTAAGTTTTTCATAAAGTTTTCTTATATGGAGGATTGCTCCCTTCCTCAGGACTCATTGTTCCTAGGTTTTGATTGTTCCACTCAGTAAGTTCTTCCATATTTCTAATTGAAAATTAGATAGCACAGTTAATCAAAAAAATTCTTTTCTTTTTTTCAACTTGAAGCAATATGCTTAACCCCTTTTGCTTGCTTCTGCTTGTTCTTGAACTGGGTACTCCTGCAAAGTGTTCAAGAATCAAGAAAACTGATTAAAAATTGGATCTTTAACTGAAGAACTTATTTGGGTCTTGATTTCTTAGGTCACTGAAGGCAACTGTGTTAGATGCTTATCTTAACATAATTACATCAGAACTTGTGAACTATGATTCTGAGTTGCCTCACTACAATACCAAAGGTGGAGTCTTTAGAGACCAATTTGTTAATGGTAGAATTGTATCACCAACATTGATGTGGGTGGAAGCATTAGACCTAATTCTGCACAGACTTGAAATGTCAAATTTGAACTTTGGAAAAATTGCTGCTGTTTCTGGTAGTGCTCAGCAACATGGTAGTGTTTATTGGAAGAATGGGAGTTTTGAAATACTATCATCATTGGATCCTAAAAAACCACTTGTGGATCAGTTTCTTGATGCTTTTTCAATCGAAAAATCGCCCATTTGGATGGACTGCAGCACAACAGAACAATGCAAAGCTATTGAGATAGCTATAGGGGGTGGTCTGGAGCTGGCCAAACTTACTGGTTCTCGTGCACATGAAAGATATGTCGGTCCTCAAATTCGAAAGATTTTTGAAACACGGCCTGAAATTTATCAGAATACAGAGAGGGTGTCCTTAGTTAGTTCTTTTATGGCGTCTTTACTTATTGGGGGTTATGCTTGCATTGATCAAACTGATGGAGCAGGAATGAATCTCATGGACATTGAGCACAGAACTTGGTCCAAGATAGCTCTGGAGGTTGTTTCTTGTGCTTGAAATCTAGTGCAATCATGTTACTGTAGTTAAATTTTAGTAGCTTACGTAAATGTTGCAGTTGATTGTGTTTGTTCTAGGCTACTGCACCTGGTTTAGAGGAGAAACTTGGGAAGTTAGCTCCTGCTTATGCTGTTGCTGGTTCTATTACATCCTATTATGTTGAGAGGTTAGCAAAAAATGACATGCTATTTACAAAATTTTGTTGCCTTCTACAATAGTTTTTCCATTCTAGTCTTTGCTTCTGTTCATCATCTTTTATATCTGATTCTATGAAGCTATCTCGTTTCTTCTCAAGAGTAATGTTTCTTTCAGTATGAGTATTCCACCCTTCATTTTAGCTGATTAGCATCCCATCGACCACAAAGGTAGAGTTAAGGTCTGCGTACACCCCACCATCCCCAGACCCCACTTGTGGGATGATACTGTGTTGTGGTTGTTGTTGCAGCATCCTATCAAAGTTAAGCTGCTACCAAAGGTAACCACACTAATATTTGCCATCTGGAGTATCACTGTGAATATTTTCGGCCTTCAATTCGGAGGCACTTGCTGGATGAACCAACGATACTAAGTCACAGAAATTTTGGTATTTTTAAGTCTAATCTAAAAACATATCTGCATATAATGTCCTGACGATAGCGAATATTGTATTATCTATGATGCATTTGCTCATTATGATGCCAATTTCTACTTCATTCTTCTGTTAGTTTGTGTTTCCACTGATAGAAACAGCTGCAGGTACCACTTCAACAAAAATTGTGTAGTCGTTCAATGGTCTGGAGACAATCCCAACAGCTTAGCAGGTGAATTCCTTGTTTTTTCCGGTTTTTCATGATGAACAAGAACTTAAATTATTCTTTTTTGCAAATGATGTTTTATCTACTTAAGCAGCTATTGTTTGTGCCACTAGAGATTCTAGTGCGTAGATGACTCATTTTATTTGCACATTCGATTGCCAGTTGTAATGGAGATGTTTTAGATTATCTGTGGCTGTCCACACACCCAAAATGATTGGGACTGAGACATGGTAGCAGTTGTTGTTGAACACCATCACCAAGAATCCAATTTTCATCCATGATCCATCGGCATACTACTACTAACTGAACCTTTGGATCCTGTAGGGTTGACCCTTAACACGTATGGAGATCTGGCAATCAGTCTTGGCACAAGTGACACTGTAAGAGACTAAAAGCTTGCTGTCTTGCATACACACATTCCATTGCCTCTTTTCTAAGAAAAAGAGTTTTGCACTTATAACATGCTAAACACCACCAAAACAAATGTTGTTGTGAAATTGGCGTACTTACCTCATAGATATATATTTAATTGAAAGTGACAAGAGACTTTAGTTTCAAAGAGATGCATATAGAGACATCTTATGTGCAGAAGAGCCAATTTTCTATTTCCTTTTGCCCCTCTTTTTCTCTTGTACTGTTCCGAAGGTTGGATAATATTTGGGAGAAGAAAAAATCAAGAACTGTTATCTGTGCTCTTTTAACCCCTCCCCAGGAGCTCCCAACTTTGCTCCCTTGGTGACTTGAACTAACAACCTTAAGGTTGGAAGTGAGGGTTGCTTAACATCTGAGCAACTCCCTCTTGTCGTTATCTGTGCTCTTAGTAACATGATTTATATGTAATCATGCTGTTATCCAGGTCTTCGGAATTACCACTGACCATAAACCTAGCTTAGATGGCCATGTATTTCCTAATCCAGTAGATACCAAAAGCTTCATGGTAATGTTGGTCTACAAGAATGGGTCTTTGACTCGTGAAGGTACTCTGCTTGTATCTAATTTACAAACTTTAAGGATGTCTGAAATTGGGGTACATCTTATTGGCAAGTGCTTGAAACCCTCGTAGATATACGTGATCGCTATGCAGATGGATCTTGGGAGGTTTTCAATATGTTTTTACAGCAAACACCGCCTTTGAATGGTTAGTGAAATTTGATTCAAATCTCGTAAACTGTAGTTTCTTTATAAACATTGTACACTTGTTACTTGCAAAAGGTGGAAAGATTGGTTTTTATTACAAAGAGCATGAAATACTTCCTCCTCTTCCAGGTCAGTGCACTCCTAAAATACAACTAAACTGAAATAGACCAGTTGATTTATTTTCCATATCATGAGAAGATTATGATAAAACTCACAAGCTTGGTCTCCAGTTGGTTTCCACCGCTACATTCTTGATAATTTCACGGGTGACTCCATGGATGGAGTAATAGAACATGAAGTAGAGGAGTTTGATCCGCCTTCAGAGGTAAGTGGCCTTGTACTGAAGAAGTTATCTGAATCATGAAAGACTTTAATTAGCATCTAGAGACAAACACAAATGGAGGTGACTGGTACTTACAGGTTCGAGCGTTAATTGAGGGGCAGTTACTCTCCATGCGAGCTCATGCCGAGAGACTTGGAATGCCTTCTCCACCCAAAAAGATTATTGCAACTGGAGGAGCATCTGCAAATGATCATATCCTGACAATTATTGCTTCTATTTTTGGGTGCAACGTCTATACTGTCCAAAAACCAGGTAAACAAACTCATTCACATTGGTCTACTGGCAGTTCTCTCTTGAGCATACTCTTACATTGTGCTATACTGTCGGAAAGTCACTTTCTTTGTTGATAAAAACTGGAATATAATAACTATTACTTGAGTGATCACATGAGAAAACAACCCCTCTACTGTTAGAGTGAGGGGATTTGGCCATACTCTTGTAAGAAGATTTTCAAGATGTTGTTGAGAAGTTGATGAAGAATTGCTTTTGCTTCCTTCAACAGATTCAGCTTCCCTCGGTGCTGCCTTGAGAGCCGCTCATGGTTGGTTGTGCAACCAGAAGGGAAAATTTGTACCCATCTCTGATATGTATATAAGGAAATTGGAGGAGACATCCCTAAGCTGCAAGCTTGCGGTGCCTGCTGCAGATCAAGACCTTATTGACAAGTATACATTGTTGATGAAGAAGAGATTGGAAATTGAAAATCGTCTCATCCAAAGATTGGGACGTTAGTAAATTTTCACTCAGGTCATGTACTGCATCCAGGTTTAACATGTTTTTAGTATAGGACTTCAGAGTTACCATAGTTTTTTTTTTTTTTAAATGGAGAAAAGGTCATATTTACCCTTTTACTTTGAGAAATGGTTTAAATATACTCTCCGTTTGAGTTTTCACATTTGAATCCCTGTTCCCTCATAACTTCTTTATATGTGTTGTATTCTTACTTGCAAGAGTTGAACAATTGTGGTTTGTGAGCAATAGCCGCGCATTTCTCTTAAACTTCATTAACACATCTAGCATCTAGTTTAGCCTTAACTGAGCCTTTTCCTTACCAGACCGATTTTATTTTTCAGCAAATGAGTTGAGAATTCTCCAGCTGCAAGTCTGCAATATTTTGTTGTGTTTCAATCTGAATATTGGCGTCTACAAACAAAGGAAGCAATGGAGAAAATGTAACATTGTTTTAAAAATATAGAAAGAGAAGAAAAAAAAAAAAGGCAAAACAGTTTAATCAAACAAGCACGTTTAACTTTTCATAGCAGAAGAATTCATTTCAGCAAACACAACACCATTAAAATACAAAATAGCAGTGATGTATCTAAGTGCAGCAATTAAGAACACCCAAAGGAAAATACAATCCAACAAACAAAGCCATCATGTGTTTAGTATTCCTCGTGATCATCATCCTCTCCTTCTTCCAATTCAGCACCAACCTCCTCGTAATCCTTTTCCAAAGCAGCTAGATCTTCACGTGCTTCACTGAACTCACCTTCCTCCATACCCTCACCAACATACCAGTGCACAAAAGCACGCTTGGCATACATCAGATCGAATTTGTGGTCAATGCGTGAGAAGACCTCAGCAACACTGGTTGAGTTGGAAATCATACATACAGCCCTTTGCACCTTGGCAAGATCACCTCCAGGAACAACAGTTGGTGGCTGATAGTTGATACCACACTTGAATCCAGTAGGGCACCAGTCAACAAATTGGATGGTGCGCTTAGTCTTGATGGTAGCCACAGCAGCATTCACATCCTTTGGCACAACATCACCACGGAACATAAGGCAGCAAGCCATGTACTTGCCGTGGCGAGGATCACACTTGACCATCATGGAAGATGGCTCAAAAGCACTGTTGGTGATCTCTGCAACTGACAGCTGCTCATGGTAGGCTTTCTCGGCTGAAATGACAGGAGCATAGGATGAAAGCATAAAATGAATCCTGGGGTAGGGAACAAGGTTGGTCTGGAATTCATTGACATCAACATTCAGGGCTCCATCAAACCTCAAAGAAGCAGTAAGTGAAGAGATAACCTGCGTAGATTGCACAAAAATTAATACCTCAAACAACAGAAACTTTGCAGTCAGACGTATTGTATATGATGTAACAAACGATACCTGTGAAATAAGACGGTTAAGATTGGTGTATGTGGGGCGCTCAATGTCCAATGAGCGCCTGCAAATGTCATAGATAGCCTCATTGTCAAGAAGAATTGCGACATCAGTGTGCTCAAGAAGGGAGTGGGTTGACAGGACACTGTTGTAAGGTTCCACCACAGAGGTTGAGACCTGTGGTGATGGATAAATGGTGAAACCAAGTTTTGATTTCTTTCCATAGTCCACAGAGAGACGTTCCAGCAGAAGTGACCCAAGACCTGAACCAGTTCCACCACCAACAGCATTGAAAACCAGGAAACCTTGAAGACCAGTACAGTTATCGGCAAGCTTCCTGATACGATCCAAGCAGAGATCAACTATCTCCTTCCCAACTGCAAACGTGACAAAAAGACAAATATAAGAACTTGATCAAGCTGAACAAATCCAAATACGGTACTGCAATAAGGTACAAATATTTACTTGTATAATGTCCACGAGCAAAGTTGTTGGCTGCATCTTCTTTGCCACTGATGAGCTGCTCAGGGTGAAAGAGCTGCCTGTATGTTCCTGTCCTGACTTCGTCAATGACAGTAGGCTCAAGATCCACAAAGACAGCACGGGGGACATGCTTTCCTGCTCCAGTTTCACTGAAGAAGGTGTTGAATGCATCGTCACCTCCTCCAACTGTCTTGTCACCTGGCATCTGGCCATCAGGCTTTTGGGAGAAATAACAATAACAAGATCGTCAGCAATGCATCTAAAACAGGTTCTTAGCAACAGATACAATTCTACTGGATAACATGTTTTTCATATATCCAAATAATTTGAGTTATGTCATATAATCTCACAAAAGAACCTAACTATTGAATACATTAGCTAAAAAACCTCAAATACATCACAATAAATCCTACATGTATATTCAGTTTTGCGCCTCACGAATACATCAACAATCTCTAAGGTACACTAGTTTTAATATAGCATTCAAGATGATCCACCTAATGTAGACATATAGACACACAAGTTTCTACTATACAACTATACTATGGACATTCATCCGATCTAATGAACATAACATGAAACTATCCAGAAAATTCGACTTTCAAATCATTTTGACATCATATTATCCAACCAGTTCCATGTAAAAAGTTTCACATTTGAACAGATTCAATCAAAAATTGATGTTACTCAGACAGATTAATGCATCAAATAGATCAATCAAAAAAAGTGTGGATTCAAATGTTTCTGACGTCAATCGAATGTTATTTTCTATTACTCAAACACATCTGAATTCAAATCATTTTGATATCACCATTATTCACACAGATCAATATCATAACATCTGCATTTGAAAAGAGATTTATCATAAAGCACATTGATCTACCTAAATATATGCGGATTCAAATGCTTTTTTTAGATCAACAGGACTCAAAATAAATAATTCAAACAGATCTATACAAGAACGCTTCGCATTTGAAGAGATCAATGCACAACATTTAATATCATTCAAACAGATTCAAGAAGCACATATATCTATGTATAAAATGAAAATTCAAATAAATTTTACATCAAATGAACGTTAATTCAAAAATTCAAACAGATCTACACAAAAACAATTCGAAATTTAAGTTTGAAAAGATAGAGATGGTGAAAAATACAAACCTGAATGCCATGCTCAAGGCAGTAAAGTTCCCAGCATGCATTTCCGACCTGAATACCGGCCTGACCAATGTGGATCGATATGCATTCTCTCATTTTCGCTGCTTTTTTTTAGAAATTTTCAAATTCAAAACGAAAGGACGTTTATCAAGACGCCTCTTCCGAAGATTTTCAGATCTGATACATTCTCTGTGCTCAGAAGCCCTTTTTATACCGTGAACAACTCCCAAGAAAATAAAATCTTGCGGTTGAGAACCACGGGTAGTTAAACTTAACCGTGGTTATGATTGGTTGCCAGCTAACATACCATTACTGGAACACAGTTATCACCATCCTCCAATCTAGATTAACCATGGTTAACTCCGGCCGGTTAATGTTAACTTTAATTTAAAATGTATACAATGGGTCTTTTTGTTTAATATACTCCTTCCTTCCGTTCATTTTTACTACATACTTATGAAGAAAACAATTATTGATATAAGTATTTTACCACGCTATCGATGTTTACTATTAGGTCTTGGAAGATAAAGTGAAGAATAAGTATTCAATGATAAGAGTCAAACATAAAAAAGAAATAATTATCTTTTCTTTTCTTGATATGTCAAAAATGAAAATCTATTTTTTTAAGAATAAGTGACAGTAAAAGTAAACAAAGGGAGTAATTACATAGAAAATTCAAACGTGGAAATATGACATAACACATTTTCAATTTACTGAGAATATGATTCTATAAAGAAGGTTATGAAAATCGTGAATTAGATTAGAACGTTAGCAGATAGTCTAATTTTTGGCGAGATAGGTTTTTCGCAATATTTTTTTTAATAGTTTTTTGACCTTGAGCTTTTGTCATTTCTCATTATATTTTCGTCGTTAATTGTTATATCATTCTTTTACTTTGATGTATGTTACTCATCTTAAGAGTTTTTGAAAATAATTTCTCTATTTCTACGCAACAAAAAGTAGGAGTAAGATCGGTGGAAAGGGCAAAAATGTCAAAGAAGAAAAAGTAATGGATAGTGGTGCTTCGTTTTCACGTTTTGTACACTGCTGTCGGTTAGCAAGTGGAAGCACATGCTATGTTAAAAACGGCAGATCGCCTTTCTAACAAATGGGACCATTTAAACTTCACAAGGAATTTTGCATTGTTAATTGTTCAGTCCCTTAACTTTCGATGAAAGGAAAATGGATCCTCAAGGTTCTACATTTGACTCAATTTCTTTTTCCAAATTTGACTTTTCAAATGTAAAATTTTGCATCGAGACATTTTTCAAATAATATATTTCATCATTTTCTATAATTGCATAATTTTATGTGAAATTGTATGAAATCTACATAATTAGTATTTCTTATGGAAATTGTTGGGTTTTTCCTTTTTTTTCTTTAACAATGATTTCTAGAAATTCTTTAAACTTTTATATAAGAACTTACAATTACAAGTTTATTTTTCACAAACAAACACAAGTTGAATTTCATAGGATCTTTTTCTTTTTTTAATGAAACAATAATATTATGTTTTGGATAAATGGGACGGCCCATTTAGAAATGCAGTAACATAGTCCAAACACTCTACAAATAACCTAAAATATTACTTTTGAAAAAGTGCAATCCATTGGGAAATATTTCCTACTCCTTCTAGTTCATATTAAGTGAAATTGTTGGATATGATACATTCATTAAGAAAAAAAATATTTAAAGACAAAAATTAAAAGCTACTTTCCACCATTATTCTTTTAATTATTTTTTTATAGACAGCTGTTTGTAAGTTTTTAGCCCATAAGATTCTTTTAGGCTAAAGTTGAGATGGGCTACTTCCCAAGAATACAGGCTCCTAAGAATTGCTGGGCTCGGCCCAAACTCAATTTTCACGGTTTGTCGCTTCAAGTGAATGGTTTAGATTTTTGTCCTTTATATTTTTCCCTTCAAAATCATCAAGTTCTTTAACGGTGAGGATCATAACTTGTAAAATATTATAGGGAAAATTGTATGAAATAGCAAACTATTAATTCAAATTAAATGCTATAGTTATAGTTTATATTAATTGTAATTCCCAGCAAACATCCCCTTTTCTTTTGCCATCTGATTCGGTATACAATTAGTCATTTTCGATATACAATTAGCCATTTTATACATTTCGGTATAAAATGTGTCTGTGTTTGTATAAAGCGAGAGAAAAGTATATATACAAATACAAATACATATGTTTTCGTCCTATACACTTATAATTATACAAATACAGATCTTATTATACAAATTACAATGTATAGATGAATTTATACAAAACTGAACAATTTGTATAAAATTAAATGTTTGTAGCGAATTATACAAATCAAAAGCTCCATAACAAACATAAAATTTGTTATGGAGCGCAATTATGCAAACTATAGCTATAACATACAAATATGATTTTTATATTTGCTATATGCGAAATTGCTCAATATTATAATGCGTAGATATAAACTTATGTCACATGAAAAAATTATTTGTTTGGAAGTATAAATATTAAATTCCAACACAAAGAAAGGACAAATATGAAAATAACCCATTCCTATAAATCATTACAATTTTAACAACTTAAAAGATGATCAAAATATTAAAGTACATAGTATGTTGAAATTTTGTTAGTTTAACTTAACTAAATAAACACATTTTATAAATTTAAAAAAGGTAGAATTAAAAGACTTTATGGACACATTGATTGACAAAGAGCTTAGTCAAACACCTACTAAAAATTCCAAATATAATGAAAAATATTTGATTTTTATGATCAAACATTTACCTACTAAATATTAGCTTCTTATTTTTTTTGGTTTCTCACCCCATATATGAAATCTGCATTGAGGTACAACAAAATTCAAATTCCACATTGGTTTCTATCTAACAAAGACGATTATGTACCTAAATGCCTAAAATCTAAGACATCTAACTTAAAATGAAAGAGTAATTACCACTTCACCACAACTGTGACCGGTCACCAACCAAGTTGTATCTTGGTTCTAGTGATAGTAATGCTAAAACAAATTATAATGATACAAAAGGGTCCTTATAAATTAGATTCCTACAAGCAAGAATTTCGGGGAACAAAGAGGTGGTCCTAAGTCAAACTGATATTGTTGAAAATGTGTATAACTACTCTCTCAGAGTTAACCAATATACAAACAGCTGTAACACAAGACATATCCCTTTCATCCTCTGGGTAAAACAGTGAAAAACTATATACACTGTCAACTCTGAGTATAGCAAAAAGAGCAGGACAAATTGTCATGTTACAGAAGCTGGATTCAGTAACTTCACAAGGATATGTCTTTGTTATTAACATCATGTCTCAACTTTTGAAGGCAATACCTTGTTTGAATACTTACTGCCTCAGAAAGCAAACCATTAACTGAAAGTGTTGAGTGAAGTTGCTCTCAAAAGAGTCAAAAACTTCTCTCTTTTCCTACTTTGGTGCTTTTGAGAAGGATGCAAATGTAAATAATCACTTTGAGGCAAGTAAAGGAAGAAACACAGAGATAAGAACAGTAGACTGACAGAAATAAGAAATTTTTTTTGCTTTCGAGATAGAAGTAAAGAATGTGTACGCTCTACCCTCCTTACCATACTGGACATGTTGTTGTTGTTTGAATCTAGGTGCACTAAGTTGGCCCCGATATCATCATTTTTCTGATGACTAGTTGCTTTCAGCAAACATCAGCATAAGCAAATGAAAATGGAAACTACAACAAGTTTTCTAAATTGAGCTGGGGGATTCTTTTTTTGAAACAATCTTTCCTTAGCTTCATAGTGTTGTACCAAAAGGATGGAAGAACAAGCCCTCACCTGGTAATATACGTATGAAAATGCAATCCACGGAATGAGTAACTACAACAAGCAAATTGTGAAGAAGAATTGAATTTGATATATCTTCAGCAGAACACAAAGTGAGGTAGGAAGCAACGCTAAGTGAAGTGTAAATACCAATCTCACTAGGGGTCAAGGAATATTTGGAAGTAAAATCAGAAACTCGGGAATGCACTTCATCAAGATCTACAAACAGAAGTAATGTTCTCTGTAACAGGTAGTCCAAAACTTACACTGACAGGTCGTCTATTTCAAACAAAAAAAAACAATCCTTTCATGGTTCAAAGGTCATAGATATCGCAAAACTAACGACTCTTATTATAACAAATAACTATTGTAGTCCCACAAAGTGTGGTCTTGGGAGACCTTAACCCTACCTTAGAGATAGAGAGACTGTTTCGGTTAGACCCTCGGCTTGAGGAAAAACAGTTCAAAGCAGTCGATAAAAAGAAGTAACGGAAGTGAAAGCATAACAAAGCAAAACATTACAATTATCGAAGTAGAAGAAACAACATACTCTTATAGAAGTAGGGAAAAAGATGATTTAACCATTTCCACAATTATTGGGTGAGTGGAAGTCCATGCATAGGCCAATATTACCTCATAAGCACCAAATACATCAAGCTGAACTTACTTTCATGAAATTGGATTATGCATAAAAGGGAAATGAGGATATATCCATATTTTTCTTACACTGAATTACCAGTAAAGAAATAGTGAGTTCTAAACAGAACAGTACTATCAAACATGAAGGCAAAAGGTGCACTGCAAGGTGAAACAGAATCATATGAATTAATAAACTTCACTAGTCACAACAACATCATGACCTTTAAGAAATAAAGATAATAAATGTGCATATTGAACAATTTAAGGAGCTCCTTTCCGCCTTTTAATCGATGAAACAATACAGAAAGATATAAAGTAATATTCCAAAA
This sequence comes from Solanum etuberosum, assembly GCA_029582245.1. Lineage (NCBI taxonomy): Eukaryota > Viridiplantae > Streptophyta > Magnoliopsida > Solanales > Solanaceae > Solanum > Solanum etuberosum. The sequence goes on along the minus strand of JAJONR010006855.1, from coordinate 25,285 downwards.
TTAGTACAACAATAACTACACCTCAATTCCGAACTACTTGGGGTTATCAATAGCAATCACCAGTATCCATTCAGCAATATCTCAGAAACAACAACAACATACTCAATGTAATCCCACAAGTGGGGTCTAGATGTACCCTACCTTCATGAGGTGGAGACGTTGTTTCCGATAAGCCCTCAGCTCACAAACATTGAGTAAATATCTTGATCTCAAATTAATTTCCAAAACAGCCAGTAATACAAGCTAAATAAACAGAATCTTTAGATGTCTCAGCTAAACCCCAAAACTTGATTAAACAAGAAAAACATACCCCTAACCCCTACTTACCGAAACAAATTTAGGGGAAAAAGACTAGAAATCTAGGTGACAAAATTGGGAAAATGAACAAGAAAACACCAATCCTCATCAAATAAAATGTAAATATATATTTCAGTCCTAACTTCATATCTTCTTTTTTTCCTTTTTAACACAGTAGGTTCTTCATTACTAATGCATGACTATAATAAATGACCAATCTTTAGCTTCATCTTCTTCTTCATCATCTCCTTTTAAGTTCAGTTAAATGATAAAATACAAAGAAAACCCAAAAAAAAACAAAAAAAGAGAGGACTCCAAGATGGTATAACAGTTCTTTTTCTTTCCATTAGCGAAAATAAAATAAAATAAAACACTATATATAAAGAAGAGAAAAAAACAGGAAAAAAAAAAACTTGATATTAATAAAAAATGCCTGGCTCCATCCTGTTTGCCTTTTAACCACGCAAAATTCCAACTTTTTTTTTCTTCACATTGAGACACCTACATTGTCCTCCTCCATTATCACCATCACCACCACCTTCAATCTGTGAAAACTCAGAAATAACCTTGGATTTAGTACCTCTTTCTTCATGAACAAAAGGCACATCATCATCCTCTTCTTCTTCTTCCTTCTCACAATGCCAGTTACACAATAGAAAAACTTGTTCCCAGAAAACCCCATTTTCAGCTCAACAAAAACAATGCCCAAAAACCAACAAGAAAAAAAAAATCTTGAAACCAAAACAGAATGAAAACAGAGAAAACTAAAAAAAGAGTCTTTTTCAGCTTTCTTTAAAACACTACCCCCAACATCACCATAATACTAGTAATAGTACTACTACTAGTATATTCTGCAACTGTTCTGATTTTCTGAAGGTCTATAGAGAGAGAAAGAGAAGAAAAATTCATCAGAAAAATGAAAAGAGTGTTTAATGTCTTGATTGGTTATGTCAAAAAGGAAAAATTTAGGGGGTATTGGGATTTGGGAATTTGGGAGATGTGTTTGGGCCGAATTATTTGGATTTGGAATTTTTATGGGTAGAGGCCGGTGAAAGGCCATTTTCAACTTTCTCTTTGTTCCTTCTTATGGTAAAACCTTTTTTTTAAAAAAAATTTCCGCTCGTTATTATTAAAGTTTGATTAAATTTAAATTTGTATCGAAAAGCTTCACATTGAGGATAAATTGTTCTCTAACAAAGGCGACATTGTATCCCAGGGGACTCGAATCCGAAACATCTAATTAAGGATGAAAGAATACTTATCACTCCAACACAACTCTGATTGATTATATATATATATATATAAGTAAATATTTTAATATAAATATATAGAATTTGGGCTAAAGATGTTTGATTTAGCTCCAAGCTTATTATATCAACTAGGGGTATAGTGGATAGATAGAACCCTTTGCAATTAATTACAAATTTCGAATTTAAATTCCAAAAATTTAAAAAGTCTTAATTTAGTAGTGTTTTCCCCTTGTGGCCCTATGAATACCATGCGACTAGTGAGTTTTGTATATTAATAATTTAGATAATAATAATATATTTAGTGAAATTCTATAATTGAAGACTAGAAAGTATGGTATGTATATGCAATTTAATTCCTATTTTTTAAAAGTAAAAGATTATTTTTGATAGACTCTTAGATCAAGTAAAACATATCAAAGATAATATAATAGAAAATACTAGTAGCACCAATAGACAATACTTCTCAAACTCACCATATCTTGAGATGTGAGAAGTTAGCTATGGTGACTCAGATTATTTTCGTTAAGTTGCAACTTACAAGTGTCATGTTTTGTCTAATCATCATTCTCCAATACTTCTCAAACTCACCATAGCTAACTTCTCACATTTCGTCGATCACAGAGACATTTAAACATCGTTTCTTTACATATTTAAATCATTTCAATCTCGTTTCTTTGGTCTAGCTCGATTTTTTTTGTTTTTTTTGGAGGGGCTGATATAAAAAGTCAAGAAGACATTAACCTAAGGTGCATAAACTTTGACAAAATAGAAAAGAAATATTTAGTTAGTAGTGCATCATATTATAATAATAGTATAAAGAAAACAAGAGTCATAAATGATGGAGCGTTAATGTAGCAAGTTTGTCCAGGCACTGTCTGTCGTGTACTTTTGGTTTTGGTAAAGAATAATTGGTCAATTTCAGCTTTCATTTTGACATTACAATTTAAACCTTTCATTCATTACATTACGTACTCCCCAACTGCTTTCTTCTGTTCAGTAAATGTTACAATATACAAAATTAGCAGTACTATATACATACCATACCTCTCGATGTAAACAATTCAACATTAAATCACTATAAATAGTTTCCCCTACTAATCCTGCAACACTCCACTTATTTACTTCTTCTGTTTCGCATACCTAAATATTGTTACTACTCAAGTAGGGCCAGAGCTAGTAAGGTTTCAACAATTTATTCCAACCTTCTTCGTTAGAAAATTATAAATTATATTGTTATAGGCAGATGTTGAAACTTCCTTAGATTTTTTTGTGTGTTTGCTTCTTCATATCTAGAATTTCTTTAATAAAAATTCTTACTTTGCCACTCATCATAAGTATTTGAGACGTTGGTATAACTAGCTTCGAGATGGATGAGATTCTTCCACATTTAATTTGAAGTTTCGAGTTATATTTTTGAGAAAATGAAAAGAAAAAAAAAAGAGATTATGATAAGGAACGTTTTCCGTTTTTAATTAGAGGTTTTAGAATTTATAAAAATGCGTATACATCTCTATTTTGTTCTCGGAATTTTTTAGAATTTCTACTACTCCACTTCGCTTTTAATTTGCCTATGACAATCAAATAAAATGCGAGTGTTCTTCTAACTTTAGAAGAAGGGGCACCTCCGATTGTATAGCAAAATATTTTATTTTGTTCTTTTTTATGATTAAAATCTATCTATGTTAACACCATATGAAGGTACCACTTTACTCAAATGGTATTTAAATATGGGCTAAGTAAAACATATTTAAAAAATTAAGTAGAACATATGCAGTAGCAAAAAAAAAAAAATGTCACGCCGAAAAGCAATTAAGAAAAAAACGATAGCAACAAAAATTTTTTATGATTAACTAAAGTAAAAGAAATGACATGTAAAACTAAAATTAAAAAACAAGACAATAGAGAAGTAATAATACAATATTGGATAACTAGACAATATTCAACAACCTACAAATCTTCTACTTTAAGCTTCATCCTTCATATCTTCCTATTTAGAATCATGAATCATCTTAAAGCAATTTCATAAATGAAACAGTTTAATTAAACCGTTTGGATAAGAAACTTTTTTTTTTTTTAGAAAATATTTTTGGAACAGTATTTGATTCTATATTAGAATGATATTTTGGTTAATTTTTAAAGATGAGCTTCAAGTTTGAGTGAAAACCATTTTTACTTGCACAATTTAATCATTTTTAAAAATAAAATGCATATTCAAACATAATGTTAGTGTGATTTTCACCAACACATAACCTTGACTTTTAAATAATAGTATATTTGAATTAATTTCAAAATTTCCTATTTTTCAAGATTTAACCAAATTTATGTCCAAATGGCTGCTTAATTTAATTGGCCATCTGAAAATATTTTAGAAAGACATTTCTTAAATAATAAAAATAAAAATTGATAAGTAATACTAGCAAATAACAATTATGGCTACAAGCATATTTGTCAAAGGCTTGTTTTTTCATACTCCTCGCCACGTTGACTTGGTATAAACATTAAGAAATTATTTATTAAGTGTATTTTATTAAATTAATCTAATAATGATATTTTGAAATTTTTTAAAAAATGATTATTAATATTATTTTATATAGTTATTTAATATTAAGAATATATATATGTGATAAAATTTTCTTAATTTTCTAACTTAAATAAATTGAATAAAATTAAATATTTATTTTTTAGTACAGGTATTCACAACTTTATAAGAAGAAGGGCAGAGAAGAGAGTGAAATAAGTAGTTCATCATTCAAATATCAGTCCCTCGAATTGTTTGATTGGTAAGATAAGAGTAACAATTTTAAATAAAATATAAATTCTATAACTCAGGTACGTATTTGGTTATGAATATTATTTTTTCTGAAATACATTAATCCTCTTGTGTCTCTGTCCCTTCCCAACCAACACAAATGAACAGTACATTGCATTTATAGATTTCTACATAAACAGAAAAAAATATAATTTCTTGAGGAAATATAACTTATTACTCCCTTTGTCTTTAGTTATTTGTCCACTTTTTCTTTTCTTTTTTTGGTTCATTTTGACAAATTAAGAAAGGATAATTTCTTTTACCTATTATATCATCAATTAATTACTTTGAAAAATGTAGAACTTCTTGAAAATCTTAAATTTTTTAATTCATATACTTCATAATTAATAGGGGCAAAATGGTAAACTCATTATGGCAATTATTATTACTTTCTTAATAAGTGTGTCAATTAAAAATTGGACAAATAATTAGAAACATAGAGAGAATATTAGTTGCGTAGAAAAAAATAGTTTAGTTTTGAGGTGTAAGAAAATATTTGCTTAGAGATGTTTTTTAGGAAAATAAGTGAGTTTTTTATTTATCTTTTTGTGTTCGATAAAGAAAAAAATTATTCTAAAATCATTTGTATATGTTTAGACAAAATAATATGGAATTGCACCGCTGGGGCTGTGAGGACTAGAGAGCGGGGCGAAGATGTGGTGTGTTAACGTAGTTGTAGGATGAAGATGACATAATTAATGTGAATTCATAAATGTTACTTATAAAATTAATTATTTGACTCATTATTTAGCCTATTTTTATGGAATCTATTTTTACGTAAAATAATGTTTTAAACAAATTAATGGGTTGTTGTTTGGAGAAGAGGGACCTTGTTAAAAATAAAGCCAAAAAGAGACTACAGTTTAGATGGGAAAGAAGGAAGACAGAACCCCTGCGCCAATATAATACACCATCAAAAATGACGTCCATGATTTGAAAGATTACCATGCACAAATAGATTGAATTACATGGGATAAATCTTTAAAAAAATTGTGCTTCCGAATGGCTAAGGTGGTTATTGATACGGATGATCAAAGATTGATCCTCCCTCAATATATTTTGAGTCGAGCATGTTGCACAGAGTTAGCCTAATGCGGTTGACATCTCTTGTATGGTCTACATTGAGTGCTTACCCAAAAAATAAAGATTATAACTGTTATGGGTTATCCTGGAGTTTAAAAAAAAAAAAAAACTTTAAAAAATCACAATCTTTTTTTCTTTTTTTTTTGTCAACATAAATTAAGTATGTGTGACATTCATAATGTCCATCAAACGTGTGCTCGATCCATTTCAATTTATTTATCCTATTTTGATTTATCACACAGTTCTAAAAAATAAAAAAAGATTTTGAAATCTGGTGATCATAAATTATAGATATGTCAAATGTATCAAAATGTTCTTTAATTTTGTGGTTTTAAATGTATCATTAAAAAAGTTGAATAAAAAAATTGCCAAAATAAATACCCCTTTTGGAACAGATTTAAAAAATAAGACAAATAAATTAAAACGGATAGAATAATAAATTGATATGCCGTTTATGTTTTTTTTGAAGAAAAAAAGTTACCGTTTTGACTCCGAACTCCTAAATTAAAACACATTCTTATAATGATAGTATAATGTTGTTTCCAGTAGGGGCCATAACAAGACTGGTCTGGTCATATAATGGCAATATTTCTGTCTTTCCATTGTGAGGCCAAATGTTTTCTCATATGTTCCTCAGACTTTCTATGTAAGATTATTCAACCAATGTCCTCAACTTTTTATTATTCTATGTAAGTTGACAACTTTCACCTAAGTAGACAAAAAGCTATGTAAAGTTACTTGGATTCATATATTTAAAATATATGTTATTTTTTACTTGTCTAATTTAATAATAAATTGAGAGAGGTTAATGAATGTCTTTGTTTTCAATTAATTTGTCTTATTTTTCTTTCAATTCATTATATTTCAAAAAAAAATAATCTTTTCTTTGTTTTGTCAATTCTTTAAATTTCAGCTTAATTTTCACATGACATGTTTTAGATCACATAATTCATTTTTTTTTTAACTCTCTTAAACTCTATATGTGTCAAGTTCAAACCAGACAAACAATTTAAACCGAAAGAGTATATTTTACTCTTAGTATTATATAACTACATAAAGTAATAATAGTCAAATTTAGAGTTCTAAAGTATCATTAATAAGAGTATAGTATAACGAAATCAGTTTTTTTTTTTTGTAACCAAATACGACAATAAATATACATATTAACAAAAAATACTAAAACATTTATCGGCATTAATTGATTGTCATTAGATCCAATATCACTTTAGATATATTTACAAAAAAGTGCTAATCGCCTCTAAAAATACAAATTTAATGATAATTAAATTATTATCGCTAATTTTTTTTGATATAGTGTTAATTTAGTAAAATATACTCATAAAAATTTCTTAAAAGTTATATCAAGACAATACATGGTATAATTTATTAAGTCATTCTCATTTGATAAAAGAAGGTTGACTATATCCACTTAAATATTTGGGATATAAGTTATAAAAACATTAAACTATAATAAAAGTACCATGACCCTTTTAAACATAAGTATTTTTCTTTCTTCATATTATTTACTACTTTCACTAATTACCAAATAAGTTAAACTACAATATGCAACACACACTTATTCCTAAAAAAAATAAAATTAATTTCTTTTTTCATTTGATTCTTTCAAATCCAAATATTCTTATCTTCATCCTCTCTCAATTTACCTAATCATAATCTTCCCGACAACAATTGTTTAATTTAATGATTAGTATCTTCTATTTCAGTGAACATACATACCACCTTGTCAATTCTTTTATGTACTGATCAAGACGTGGCAACTTTATCTATTGAAATCAAATTATTATAAAATATATAATACTACATCAAAGTTTAATTAATATTGATTCCAGCCACCGTCACTAATTAAATGTGAGATTCTTTTAATAAGTTTCAAAAATACTAATAAAAATGACTCCCAGACAAAGTCTTCGTCACCAAACATGTAATCAAGAAAACATATCATGTGACAATTATCTTGTTGGATTGAATTTTTCATCATACATGAATTAAGAGCAAATTTTGTTTGCAAAGAAGCAAGCAATAATCACTAAAAAAGTAATTAATCAACTAAACATTAATCATTTGATGGAGATGATATTATATAATATGAAACATCTGGATCCTTAAAATAGAATTGCATATGCCATATAGTATTATATCCGTTCAAGTTTATTGTCCCAAAACCATACATGAATTTCGAATTCCATAACAAAAATATAATAGAACAAATGTGTTAACGTATTAATTATGCGAGTTTCTGAATTGTCAATCAAATAAATGTTGTATTAATGTTATACATGAATAAGTTATTTCATATCTACCTATCAAATATTATATAAGTTATATCAAAATTTAAACACGAATAACTTATTTCTTATTCAGCTACCAACCGACCTGTTAATATTTGATACACAAAAAAATTTAAGTGGAACTAGTGTAGTAGATTTGACTTCTTTTAAGTAAGTAGTAGTAAAGTTGTTACTAATAGGTGCACTTAAATGTAGTAGACAATAGTAGTACTAAATTGAACAGGCAATGAATTTTACCATCAATAGACATACGGCAGTAAATTAAAGGATAAGTAGATGAGCATAATTAATTAAGTGAATAATTCTACTGTACAAGAATGTTTAATGTCATTTAGTTGATAGCTGCCAAGAGTGACAGCCAGGTTCAACCTGTTACTCTTATTTTTTAGGTTTTATTCGGTATTTGATATCTGTTTTGAGATTTTGAATTCGAAATTTGATATCTTTTTTAAGATTTCACCAATCTGATTCATCTCTACTTTAAAAGTAAATCACTCTTTGTTAGTAAAAGATAATTACATTACCAATCACGTGAATTGTGATCACAATAGTTCGATTATACCAAAACCATGAAATCTATATACATAAGTAGATTTTAATTAAACACTATCATATGCTACTCCTTTCGTCCTATTTATTTGTCATATTCGCTAAAATAGTTATTTTAATTATTTCTTCTAATTTACCCTTATTATATATTCTATGTAATAAATGTCGAAGAAAAAGGTAAAAAGATCAAGAGATCAATGTACAAATAAGGTGCTTTAGACAAATACTCTTTCTATCTCAAATTATTAATTTTATGTAGAACTTCTACGATGATAAATAATTTGAAATAACTATTTTAAAAAATCACGATCGATAATTTGTAACGGAAAGTATAATATTTCTAGTGATGTATTCCGGCACCATGCAACGTATAATAATGTGACAGACTCATTAAAAAAATTAGTTAATAACATTGATTAAATAATAATGTGTCAATATTACCTTTACGCTTCTTTCCAAACTCTATTTAAATAGTAGTTGATAAACACATTTAAAAAGAAGGATAATGTTAGAAAAATAATAATTAAGAGTATATTTTTAGACTTTAAATTTTGAATTATAGAAAAAGTATCAGAAAAAATTCATTGATTTCAGAATATTGTCGTGAAATTTTACTGCGATGATTATTTTTTAATTAAAGTCGAAAAGTGATCCGTCCATGCTATTTAGATCGTTCAAGATTGAAGATTTGGATAACTCACCATCGAAATTTCTCTCCCTTTTAAGTCATATTATTAAGTACAACAAAACTTTGAACGTAAAATTAATTAAAATGTATCATAAAAAATGTTTAAAATCATATGATGAGACTACAATACATATTGTATATCAATGTGAGACATATTGGACTGAGCATTATTTGCATTTTGGGTGGTGGAAATCTCTCACTCCTTTTTCTAAATAATAATATAAAAAAAAATAGAATCATTTTGGGATGGAAAATAATTGGTTAAAGCAAAAGAGAAATGGCATAGTGGATAATATTTATCTTTTGCAAAGTTACTCCATCCGTATCAAATAAATTGTCATATTAGCTTTTCAATGGTGAAAATACATGAATTTAAATATGATAAAAATGGTAACTTGTAATATATTAGGAATAACTTTCGAAAATCTAATCTTTATTGTAAAATATTAAGTTAATCAGATTCAATTTAACTTTAAAATTAATTAAAATAACTCTTGAAAAGCAAAATCTAACAACTAATTAAAGACAACAAAAGTAATAAGAAAAGAAAAAAATGTCAACTGTGTTAATAGTGATAGAAAATGGACAAGTAAAAAGGCATAAGTAAGAAACAGACTAGTAAAAAAAAAAAAAGTGAACAAGTAAACCGAGACAGAGGAAGTATATATTTGAAATTTGAAATTCAATATATCGATCATTAAACTATTATGGGAACACAAATAGTGGAATTGAAAAAAGAAGGGAAGTGGAGAATGCAATCAAATGCAATTCCCCAAAAGTGAAATTACTTAGGTATTTAATTTGTCTAGTTTCACACGTTAACATATTTATGTCTTGTGAATCTCTCGATACATTTATGTTTTCATACTTTTCATTAATTGCCCTAAACTATGCTTTTACCTTATGCACTAATAATTTTAAATTAGCATTTAGATATACGATTTGAGAATGTAAATCGTGTTTTAAAAAAAATTAAATTTGTCTTATAAGAAGATATTTTTAAATGTGAATCAATCTGATTTCAAATTATGATTGTATATCGTATATCCAAATATAGCCTTAGTATGCATTGTTTGATTTTCAGTTTTCCATGGATAAAATCCACAAATATCCTCCTTTTAGTTACATATATATAATTGAAAAAATAGAGAAGTTTTAATTGTAAAATCAAACTACATGACAATAACTTGTCAAATAAATTGAAAATTTTCTGTCCTGTTACCCTTAAACTCATTTGGGCCACACTCGAACTTGCTGGCCCATTATTTCATAATGACTGAATTTCTACAGGTGAATCACACACACATTGAATATGTACGAAACTAGATTCATGCATATTGTTTGATGGTGGAAGTGCTCTTCAACATGATTCGACCCTTAATTTATCGATTGATGGTGAAGGTGCTCAACCACTAGAGAAAATCTCTCTTGTTAGAGATTTTCGTCTACCAAACATAATAGGAGATTTTTTCAAAATATATACAAAAATTCGCTCAGAATTTCGTGTACAGAACTGTATAAATATGTATATCACGTTCAAGCCATAGAATTTCTCTCACAATTTTCATGTATAAAAATTGTACAAATTGATACGAAAAATTTGTATCTTACTCAAAGTCGAAGTGATCAAAAGACATTCTTCCTCAAGATCAACTCGAGATACCAAAGTGTTGTTTGATATTCTTAGCGATCAAATAAGGTCAACATCGTCCTACCTTCGAAAAATACGATGCTTCACTCCTGAAATCACGAAAAAAATTAATAAAGAAGAATCAAGAGACACGGAATTGTACATATAACCTTGATAAATAAATTATTTTGTGATGCAATTTATTTTCAGAAAAATTTGTTGCAAACATTCTATCTTGAGTTTGAATCCATTATTGCAACTTTTTTTAATTCCATTATTTATCATTTAAAACAGTAAAACAATGGCATCAGTAGGTACGTGGCACCCTCCCCTTTAGGAATTTTTTTTTTGGTTCCTAGGTATCTGGTGCCATATTGGAGTCTAACTATTTCGGATTTGCGCTGTGTAAGGATTTCTCCATATTCAAAATTTGAACCTAAACCTCTGATTAACAGAAGAGCAAACTCATTCACTGCATCACATTCTTTGGTGGTATACCTTTGGATATTCGTTGAAGAAAGGAGGTGAAATTGAAAAGTAGTGAAAGTTGTCATTATTACCCTTTTTATTTTATTCTTAAAGGGAATTGTAAAGTTATGAATTATTGCATCATAAACTTGCTAATAGGTAAAGTTCCATGGAAGAGGAATTATTCCATTGAAGAATCATTTGAACCTTTTTATTTGTTTTATGCATTCTCCACCATGCCTAAAAGGAAACCTTTTTAAATCGAATTTGCATTTTTTTCAGCACTTAAAAAACATATTCTTCTTATTGAGGACCCACCTTACCACTTAACCAACTTAAAAGAACACACGTGTAATGACAAAAAACAATAATTTAATCAGATCACTTATAAAATGTAATGACCTGTTTCCGTCGTTATGAAAAAGCTAATGGGGAAAGAATTTGGGCCAGAAAACTTTTGAGTAGTGACTTGGGAATTCCTAGCCAAGTCTAGATTTGGACGAAATCTGAGTCAGGTGAAGTCTAGGGAAATATGGTAATGAATGAGAGATTTAATTATGAATTTGATCACTTGAGTGGATAGAAAAGACGTTAAGGAGCCCGTACGACTTTGCGGAATCGAATTCGGACGAGTAGAACTCTCGAAATCGATCTTAGCGTGAACAGGTAGTTGTTGAACGTCAAAGGTTGAAGGTGTGTTGTGAAATGGGAGTTTGGAACTCAAATTCTGACTTTCTGTCTCCGTGCAAGCCGCCATGACGGGTTGGGTCCCGCTGTAGCAGGTTGTATCGGATCTCGGGACATTAATAACCGGTGAGGGGCCAGTCGCGACATAAGTCGGGGAAAAATCCCAATCTCGTTATTTTTTTGCAAACTTCGTTCTTAAGAGCTAAGAGACGACCCAGGGTGATTTCTTGACAATTTTCCACGACTTTTGGTGCTAAAGGTAAGGATTTTACTCCCCTAATCCGTATTTCGATCCGTAGAACTTAGATTCTTGGGTAATTATCGTTGGGGGGGGGGGTTTCGGAAGTTGATGGTGGAAAAAAATCTAGCTGCACCTTAGGATCATGGGTTATTGGATTTGTTATAATCCGGGTAAATTAGACCTTAATTATTGATCCTTGCGTTAAATTATTCGTTTGTAGACCAAGAACAAGCGGAAAGAATTTGGAAAAGGAAGACTCAAGTGTCTTAGGAGGATTCAAGCTTGGTTTCGAGGTAGGTGATGGTTTGATTTCATGTTTGTGTGATATATGTCGATAATTGTTTCATTGTAATGCATGCATGTATGTGAATGAGTCACTATTGATCAAACCTAATGAAATGAGTATGAATGAACAATTGTATGCCATGAATCAATACTTGATTGTATGATTATGAGTATGTACATTATGAGTGTGAATGTGATTGTGGTTGTGTTGATTGGATCGGGTGTGACGTTCCGACAAATACATTGGATCGGATGTTACGTTCCGACACATACATTGGATCGGGTGTCACGTTTCGACACATACATTGGATCGGGTGTCACGTTACGACACACTAATTGGATCGGGTGTCACGTTCCGACACACTAATTGGATCGGGTGTCACGTCCCGACACACTAACAGTTTGGGCGTGGGTTCCATGAGAGGACCATTGTACTGTTGTATCTACTTGTTATTGAGAATGTAGAATTATACATGGCTCTTGAATTGATAACTGGTTTATATATATATTCTGTATATGTGTGTGTTTACTGTGTTGTGATTGCTGGTATATGTTTTGCTTACTGGAATAGCTGCGTGATCCTACCAGTACACTGTGGGTGTGTACTGATCCTGCACTTGCTGGTTCTTTGTTGAGTACAGGACATCTTCAGGCGGCTTCTAACAGACCTCAGCTAGGTGACTATTGAGCGTGACCGGATTCAAGGGTGAGCCAGTTCTTTCAGGCTGTCATGGATCTCTCTTGTTTAAGTCCACTCTTTTCGGACTCAGACTATTTGTTTAGGGTGTCTTGTTTAGTTTTCGGGGCTGCGCCCCTTTTTTCTTAGACTTGTTAGTTAATCAGAGTTTTGGTACAATAACTTTCAGTTTCTAGGGGTGTTTTCCGCAAATGTTTTAGTAGTTGTTTTGTTAAACTTTCGGAGTTTATGGGAACTCCATATTTCCTTAGACATTTAAAACTGCTTTCATATCTTTTAATGCCTAGTTTTTCGTTAAGTTGTTTAGTCGGGTTGTAGTAATGGTTCTCCCACCGGAGGGTTAGTGTGGGTGCCAATCACGACGGTCTGTATCGTGACATAAAATAATTATAATTATAAATACTAATATGATATTCATGATTACCGACTTATTAAACACCTCAACTTTTTTTATTGATTTTTCATTTGGTGTTTGACATCTACATTAAAGTTCGATTAATTTTTGTTTGTGCATTGTAAGACCTATTTATCGAGGCAACACTTCAAATAGAATTTATTCTACACCCAAGCTTCAAACAAAAATATCCGATTAAGATTGAAGGACTCTTAACTATCCCAGCACAATATATGTTTGATATTTTAACATCTCAAGTTGATTTATTTCATGTCTAAAAAAAGTCTCCTAGTTATTGTTCCTAGTGTATAGGGCTAATCAAAGGATGTTAAATGACTTTAAAAGAATCCTATTTCCCACTCAAAAGAATAACAATATATACATTTTGCAAGTGGAGATTCGTGGAACACCATCAACTTAATTATTTTACATAACTTTGTCCTCACATTTATATTTCAACAAAGATAGTAGAGTTCAACTTAAAAAAACAAGGAAAGAGATTTTTTTTAACTCTTTTTCTTTTTTCTTTTTATTAGTGTACCTTTGCTAAAATGGAGACAAAGATGATTCTCATCAATCAATCATTAACATTTTCCTTTTTGATGGAATATATATATATTATATCATATATATATATGGTGAATAGGTCCCTCCATAAACAAAAAATATTTATATATTTTAAAGTTTGGAATCAGAAACCCCACTTTCATGCACAAAAGAAAAGCCCTTTGAATCAGCACCTTCTCTTCCTTTTGAGTGTAACCTCTTTTATTGGACAATCTCATTAAAAAAAAAGAGAAGAAAAAAACAAAATTTCTTAAAGGAATGACTATTATTTCCATCTTGTGGGTCAATGCCCCGACGTGACATTATAATATCATGGTTTAACATCAGGTAAATCAAGAATTGCAATGAGTTTAATTTATGATATATCTAAAATCTAGCGAAAGGATCACATCCCCACGAGCGATCGACGTGGAATATCCAACAAGAACTCAATATTCTATGCGTTACAATAAAGCTGTTGTATTTCATAAAATTCCCAAATACTTACAACAGGCCAAAAATATAAAAATGCAAAGTAACACTAATTGGAGAATCTATATATACTAATAGAGAGTACCATTTATTAGAAAACATAAAAGACTGATTCTCTTGGAGGTGTAATATCTCAGTACTCATATTCTATATACCTTGTATACTAATTTGATATACTAAATTTTTTACAAATCATATATGCTCTTTGGTGGCTTATTGATCACTTCTTCTGTGTCATTCTTCTTCTTATTTGACATGTTGCAACAGTTGAACTTGCAAGGATCCGCTTCGATTAGCAACTGAACAACTTCATTCATGGTAGGACGAAGTGTTGGTGTACTATACGTACAACGTATAGCTATACGTAGAACCTTAATCATGTCCTCTTTGAAAGAATCTGAGACTTTTTTATCCAATACTTCAAATGCACCTTCTTTAGTCTCCACTTTTGTTGATACCCAATAAACAATGTTCTTGTTGTCTCCAAATTCTGGCTCCACTGGCTTCTTTCCAGTAATCAATTCCATTAGAACAACTCCAAAACTATACACATCACACTTTGTAGTTGCCTTTGAAGAATATGCATACTCTGTTACACCAAAGTTGAGTAACATTAGCCTAATTTGAACACTTAAACATGTGTTAAATGAAAGTTCAATCAAGAAACTTGAGCATATGTGATGTTGTTTACACATAAAAAGCCATAATTAAGAACGGAAAAGGGTCAAATATACTCTTACCGTTAAGAAAAGTTGTAAATTTGGTACTATGTTTAATGACCAATTTAGAGTAACATTAGGCCCATATGAACACTTCAACTATGGGATGTTATTTGCACATAAAGGATCTACTCTTAATCTACTCAATCAAGATTGTGATATGTATAACTCTTAAGCTCAAAGATTGAAGTAACAAATATGAATTGTGAAAATTATACCTGGTGCCAAGTAACCATAAGTTCCTGCGATGACCGTGGTGCTGGAATCTTTGCCTCCTCTGGCTTGCAACACTTTGGCTATACCAAAATCCGCGACTTTTGGTTGATAATCAATATCCAGGAGGATGTTGGTGGATTTGATATCTCTATGAATAATCGGTGGCATAAGATCATGGTGAAGATAGGCCAATCCTTGAGCTATTCCGAGAGCAATCTGATGACGGATAGGCCAATCCAACACGAACTTCCCACCATGAAGAGCATGCCAAAGGTTTCCATTAGGCATGTATTCATAAACCAACAAGCTGCAATCCAAACTTGAGAAATAACAGTACAATTTCACAATGTTTTTGTGCCTTATGTTACCAAGAGTCTCAACTTCTGTCTTAAGTTCCTTATCCAAAACCAATTGATCCTCAGAAACAGAATGCTTATGTTTGTGACTCCACAGCTTCTTTGCAGCAACTACTCCTCCGTTACTCAACTCGATCTTATAAACAGCTCCTGACCCTCCATATCCAACAATGTTCTTCTCAACCATAGCTTCGAAGATTTCACGTTGATCAAAACTCAATCGATGGAAACTCTTAACATCATAGGAGAAAAATGATGATGACAATGAATGATCATCCTGTTCCATCACCGCCTTTTTGTTACCAAACCATCGTTTGATAAACAAGACTAATCCAACAATGACTATCCCCACCGATGTCCCAATAACCCAAACAATGTTGTTCCGCTTCTTATGGTTATAACTATGTGAGCATGTTTGAAAACTTCTGTCTGATGAATTCAAAGAGGTAGGGACACAAAGTCCCGGATTGCCTGAAAAACTTTCCAAAACACCTCCTTTTATAAACAAAAGAGGTATGGCACCGGAAAGTAAGTTGTTTGACAAGTTCATGGAGTTTGGTAACAATTCACCTAGGCTCTCAGGGATCTTTCCTATCAAAAGATTGCTAGACAGATCAAGATAGTTGAGAGATTTAAGGGAAGAAAGTGACTCAGGGATCGAAGAATTGAACTTGTTACCTTGCAAGAGTAACAAATTGAGGCTTTTTAAACCACCAATTTCAGAAGGAATTGGACCATACAAAAGGTTATTGCTAAGATCAAGCTTCACAAGATTAGAAGATCTAGATATTTCATAAGGAAGCAAACCTGAAAGCTTGTTACTTTGCATAAACAATTCTGATAAATTCCTAGCACTTCCAATTGTTGTTGGAAGTGGACCACTAAAATGATTATAGCTTAAATCAATAATTGAAACATGTGGAAGAGTAAAAAGCTCTTGTGGTATTCTTCCCTCCAACTGATTGTAATTCACTCGAAAGCGAAGAACAGACTGACATTTCACATAGCCATCAGGCAGTTCACCTGAGAACATGTTTTGAAGTAAAAGAATATAACTCAATTTACCTCCACTACACAGAAAAGGCGGTAGCTTTCCAGAAAATCGATTTTCTGACAAGTCCAATGCCAACAAAGCTGATGAAAGACCAAAGTGTTGTGGGACTTCTCCTGTAAAGAGATTGTCATAAAGAGACAGGATAGTTAAAGTTGTTGAATTAGCAAGTGCTGCTGGAAACTCTCCTGATAGCGCGTTATGGTAAAGCTGCAACACTTCCAGCTTAGGAAGCCGGCTTATAGACTCTGGAATTCTCCCTGTGAAATTATTCGCGGACATGTCTAAGTCCACAAGTTCTGTCAAATTCCCTAGCTCCGCGGGGATTTCACCATCGAGTAGATTGTAAAAAAGCTCAAGGAGTTTCAAATTCTTTAGCTGCCCGAGTTCTCTAGGCACCTTACCAACAAGGCGATTCGCGCTCAATTCAAGATCAACAAGAGAAGTCATGTTACTTATTGACACTGGAATTGTCCCATGCATATTACAAGCTGTTAAAATCATCCACTTGAGATTTATAAGCCTGGAAATGTCCTCTGGTAATCGCCACGGATTGAAATGGCGATTTTCGTTGAAATTCAGGATAAATAAGTTGGTGAGATTAATAATTGACAAAGGAAAATCCCCTGTCAATTGATTACATGAAAGATCAAGTAGTTTCAAAGATTGTATTGGTGACAAATCAGGAATTTGTCCTGTAAGTGATGTTTTAGTCATGTTCAATTCTTCCAAAAAAGAACAATTTGTTAGGTACTTAGGAAAACCACCTTGGAAATTATTATGACCAATATGAAGACTTCTCAATTCTGGCAAATAAGTACACACATCACTTGGAAATTGGCCTGATAAATACCAGGCCGACATATTAATTTTGATAACATTTCCCCTTTCATCACAACCGACACCTTTGTATTGACAAATTGGTTTTCCAATATCCCAATTAGACAAAGAACTCCCTGTGACAAATTTCTTCATGAGTACAAAGAACTGAGATTGATCACCTTGAACAAAAGTGTTCAAAGTAAGAAAAAATAACACAAGGGTGATAATTTTTTGAATAGTCATTTGTATTAAATTGGTTTTCTTAGAGAGGAAGGAAATAAAAAGTGGTTATTTTTTGGTTGTGGTAGAGGAGATTGTGGTAGAGAAATATATAAATGGGAAGATTGATAGGAACATTTTGGTGCTTGATGTATTGAAAGTGAGAGATAGAAAAGGAAGAAGCTTTATGTTTATACCCTCCACTTGCAACCCCTAAAGAGAATATATATATAACATCTATATACATAATATATAAAGCCCTTTATACTCATGAAGAGCTGTCCAAATATACTATATCTCATTTATATATGTTTTGCATGGATTTATTGATCAAGATTTTGTTAATTTGATCATATTCTCAGATATCAGTCTTTAATTAGTGGCGTACCTAGAATTTTTTATGAAGATTATATTGTACTAGGTTTGAATTTCCTTAAAGAAAGTAAGATATATGTGCCTCAACCTGAATATTTATTTATTCATTTTATTTTCAACAGTACTTTATTGTATTTTTACCAACAAACTTGTATTTAGCTATGTAAGAGATGGTAACGTTTTCTTCTAATAATACAAAATTGATATTTTTTGTTGTAACATTTTCAAGTTCGTGTATCTTTTAAATACTATTTAATATGTATTTGATGATTATTTTTCAGTGAAACTCATTCAGACAACGATCTTTGTTGAAATGTCTTAGCTAGCTAGAAATAAAAGATTCATATGAGAAAACATAAGTAAACGACTTTACTTGAGCATCCAACATGGAACATATTACAGTATTAAGTATGGGTTCTGACGAATTCAATATTTTTTTTTGTTTTGATTATGTATTTGTATCAGGAAATTCGTTAAACATGTATACATATTTAATTGCATGCTCAATAATGAAAATAAATTATGAGCTCCATTATAAATGTGAATTCATAAATTTTAAATTCTGATGGTCACTTTATAGCTAATGGTCTTATCGACGGGTCATTTTATTCATTCCTATTAATGGTAGTAAGTATTAGATTATAGAAGGAAACTTACGTGATTATTTTTGTTTGTACTATATAATCCCAATTGTTCTTGTTTTCTTGGATAAGTGTATTTATCTAGTCGACCTCCATTTAAGCATGTTATATCAAAAGTTTATTATCTGCTTATGTTGCATATAATTGATGTTTATTTTTAAATGATTGAGGTGGTCCATCCCTAATTATTTTGTGCAATTTTTATCATTTTTAGAATATCCAACGGCTTGTTTGGACACTATTTTAAATCATGATTTGAAATCAGTAATTTGATTATATTGATTTCAAGTTGAAATATGTTTCGACATATAATTTAGAAGTTGTATTTTTCTCCCATAATTTAGAAAAACTATCAAAACTTCTCTTTAACTCTTATATAATCTTACTAAATGAGCAAATGATAGTTCATAAACAAGATATCACCATGCTTCTTTTATAAATCAACATATATTTGCGATTACATAAAATTACAAAGTTTCAATTACACATAATTTTATAAATTTGAAATTAAAATTGTATTCACATTTTTTAAACAAATACTAATTACAAAGCAAACCTTCAAATATAAACCCCAAATCCTATACTCAAATGCCTACTAAAAGATCTCTTTTAATAGTGCATTTTATCTATGAGACAAAAATCCATAGGCAAAATACTGAATTTTGGTACCACCTTAGTATAAGCGTGGACAATGTAAATCAATTTGTACTCTTGTCCCTTTGCTCCACCTACACATTTGAAATATCATCCAGAAAGGGAAAAATAAATAAATACACATGTACTTTAAGATATTTATTATTTTAAATAGGAAATATTTCTTATTAGATTAAGGATGTGTATTTATAATTCTATGTTGGACCTTACTCCTTAAAAATAGACATTTTTTAACCCCCTCCCTAGAAATTCTCACATTTTTTATATACCAATGGAGCTAAAAGAGTTACGTCAAGGCAAATCCTGGTAATTTTAATTCAAACTTTGTGTTTGAATTAAGAAATTTCGTATTACATATGTACAGCAGTACAAAAATTAAATTTAGAACATAGTTCAAATCTTAATTTCATTTCTACTTATTAGTGATTTGCGCAAGATTTTCCATAAATGATATCAATTTTTGAAAGTATAAATCATTGGAATGACAAGCGATGTCATATTTTATGTTTATATCCAATACTTTTATTTCACTTATTATCTATATATACATACCTAATTTGTAAAAAAAAAAATCAACGAAACAATGTTTTGCGACACCGTACGTACCACTCAAAGGTATATCTGCATGTGATTCTTATGCTTAAGTTCCTCGACTAATTAATGGTCTCGAGTTCGAATTTAAAATTGAAAAGACACCTAGTAATATCAAAAGCATACGGGCAGAACTTAGCAAGGTTGGATAAGCTTGAATCTGTCTGCGTATACGAAATTTATCTGGATATCTCATAATTCATTAGAAAGGACCACATGGAATATTTGACAATTTATGGTGTTGGATGAAGTCGCATGAAAAATGTTTTGCACGAAAATAAGCGAATTTCTTATGTATTTGATATATAAGTAAAAAATAATAATCATGTTTTTATATATAATCTAGACAAATATAATGAGAGATGATAACGTTTGGGGGTAAAGATGAAGATGAAGTATGTTGAAAGATGAAGAAGATACAATCAACTCTGAAATGTCGTCTATAAACTTGTTTTCCCTATTTCAAAACTTTTAAGAAAATTTATTTTTTTCAAAAATTTCAATCAATCCAATATTAATTTTTTTTCTAGAAATACCAAACACACCCATAGTGTTAGGTTTTACGGTACTAAAGAATCTTTTTGCCCTTTTCACCTCTTATCCTTTCAGTTATTTGTGTTTGACTATTATATCAACTTTCTCGCAATTATATTGTACCAGTGGTAATAAAGAATATTGTATACAACTTGACCATAGAAATAATATGATTCTTTTCTTTCTCGCATAAATTAAAAAAGGGGAATTTGTTGACGTAGATTTTCGCGAAAATTCTATTAAAAATATTGAACTTTCAATAAAAAGTATGTTTAAAATGTTTTTGACGAACTTTTCATCGTAGTTTAACTGAGCAGTAACATAAAGAATATTATATGAGTCGGGCACCATATATTATAAAAGATCATACGTAAATGGGAATATCTAGTGGATAAGATACTCAATAGTGGACGTGATTAAAGATTATATCCACTCTTGTTGAAAGAATGATTTTTTTGGTTGATATTATTACCAAAAAGGAAAAAAATTAAATATTTAGGTTGATATATAACAACTATGAGTTCATCATATGTACACGTGGGAGTCTTCTATTGTTTCTTTAAAAAAAAATACAATTTTCTATTTTAAAAAAAATTAATGACTTTCACACACATACATATAGATTGATGGTGTCTTGCATCCTTATATAGTTTTTGATAGTTCTCGCGTTCAAGTTCTATTAATTATAATATTATAATTAAAGTTATATCCAGAGTCGTTGTTTCACTTGAGGTTTGACGTTCATATTATGTTACTTATGTTTCAGACTTATAGTTGCTAAGTCTAGGCGTGTACATGATGCGATCCAGAACAATAAGATTCATTTTTTTTTATCGATATTACTTTACAAAATCCTCCGGAAACTCAACAACAAGCTAAGAATTGTCTATTTCGACTTTGTGATTAAGACCCTAAAAGATGGGCAAATAATTCTTTTTAAACTTTTAATGTGAAGTTAATGTTGCGGTAGGCCGCATCCCAGAGCACATTTGTATTCCCTTTAATTATCTTTCATTCTTTATTGCTTTTTCTTTCTTTGTGTAAAGGAATGAATAGGATTTTAGCTTTAGCAAAGTCAATTTGTAATGATAATTTTGGGAATATAATTCTCATTCCTATTAAAAAATTTATTATTATTATTCCATATTGGAGTTGGCAATTCTATGTAAATGCTTTTTTATTGCACAAACTTAGATTATTTAATTGGTTTTAAAATTATTATGAACTTCAACCTAATAGGGCACTAGATAATAAAAGTGGATGAAAAGACAAAAGTGCAAATTGAGGTCATGGTGGTTTCCTATTAGTAAAACACTCAACACTTTTAATAGATTTTGAGAGAGTTAAGAGTTAAGTGTTGGTGTGAAGAAGAAATGAAGAAAAATTTAAAAATTTAAAAAATTCAGGCTAAGCTTTTGTTTATAGGAACTTATTGGTTGTAAAAAAAAAGGATTAGTTTGTTCTAGCTAATAAAGAGTGGAGAAAGTTTTTTCATTTCATTTTCCTGCATCGAATTCTGAAATTACTATTGCATATTTTCTTACAAACAAAATTAAATTTTTATGTGATTTGAAACTGACATTGAGTTCGATAAAGTTGTGAGTATTTGAGGTACCGTCACTCTTGCAGGTATATTCATTTTATTTTGTGAGGAAATGATTCATAACTCTAAGTACACTAACGGAATTAATTATTTAAGAACACAAAAACTTTGTGGTCTTGTATATTTGTTTATATTTTTAATAAGGTTACTTAAGTTTTTTACCCTTTTTTTGTTTTCCAGTTTATATAAAAAAATATATCTATTTTACTGCATTGAAGACAGTAGTATAACAAATTTTTACTTCCTCTTGTCCAAAATAACTACTTCCTCCGTCTAGTATTGATTGACACGTTATTAAAAATAGCTATCAATTTTACAAAAAAAAATCAAGAGAGGATTAATTGATGATTTTTTTTCCAATTTACTCTTACAAATAATTCTTTTTAAAAAGTTTTAAACAAGTTTGTAAAGTTTACTTTTCTTAAACAGTAAATTAGTAAGTAACTATGTCTCATTATTTATGATTTCTTAAGGGGCGTATAAAAGAAAAAATAAACAACTAATATGAGATGGAAGAAGTAATGTTTTAATCTTTAAAAATAGGTCCAAAATCATTGATATTTCACAAAATTAGATAAAAAAATCAATTGTTGTTCCAAATTTACCGTCAGTGTATTCTTAATCAATGTACAAATTTAATGATAGTTATGTCAAATCTAAAAAGAAAAGAAAATCATAAATAAAATTATTTTAGTCAAAACTCTTCTTATTTTTAAAAGTAAGTAAATTTCTTAATTCATATGTTCGAACCTAAAACGTTAATTATTTTGGATTGGAGCTGGAAACTTCGACTATGACATAATTTAATTATATATAATTTGGACTAAATAAGATTCTGAGAGTTATGGCACATTCATTTACACTAAAAATGTTCAAACATATAGTATGTTGTACAGATTCAATCGAACTCAAATTTTCATATATTTTTATTCATTATTAAGTTTTAAATCATAATTTTAAAATTCAACAGTAAAATTTAAATATTATATTTATTAAATTTAAATCCTAAATTATTCCTAATAAAATGACTATTTTTTTCCAGTAATTCATGGAGTTTTATACTTATTGAGGTCAAAGTCCTTAGAAAACTTATCTTCTTTGCTTTAAGAAAGCAACAAACGAGACAAATAAATAAAGCTTACCTTTATAATACCTAAGCACTTTTTTACAACTTTATATCGATAAATAAAGCGATCAAAAATTCGAATTGATGCCACATTAGACAAATTCTTATCCATATTTGTCTTTTACTCGATACTTACGCTCAAACAAATTAAGTAGGCATTTTATTATAGATTTTAAACATTTTTTATTTTATTTAAAGTTAATAAATTTTGTGTTGAAATCAAGTTTTTTGTAAAAAAATATTTTAAATAATATTCATGTTTGAAAGTACGTATTTTCAAATAAAGAAAAGAAGAGTAATGGATCATTGGCGTATAAGTTAGTAAATCGTTGAATTAAAATGTATAACACTATAGTTCGAATTGTTACATCTTGTCCGTCAACTTGACACATGGCTTGTCTAGTCCTTTTAATTATACATGATGCTGAGAATATTTTTGAGCTGATTTAACAAAAACCTTACTAGTATTAGGGGTTCATAATTACCTCAATCATGTAGAACGTCTAGGTCATTCTTAATGCATTTCTCTCAGTTCCAAGAATCGCACGTTCAAAAGGCGTAAGTAGTGGAGATAAGGATGTTGAGATTGATGCGTAGGTATATTAGGAGAAATAGGATTAGAAATGAAGATGTATGGGACAAGATGGCAGTGGATCCAGTAGTGGACAATATGAAGGAGGCGAGACTAAGATAGTTCAAATATGTGAAGAGGAGATGCATAGATGCCCTTGCGAGGAGGTGCGAAAGGTTGGCCATGGTGAGTATTAGGAGAGGTAGAGGTAGAGGTAGGCCAAAGATCGTACTTGGAGAGAGGTAATTAGACAAAGCATGACAGTACACCTACAACTTACCGAGGACATGAGCTTAATTAGGAGAATATGTAAGGTCGGGGATAAGGGCAGAAAGTTAGTGGGTAATCGAGCATTGTTTAATCCTTAGCAGTATTATTATTATTAGTAACTCTCCCACTTTTGTATTATTCGATGTTACTACTATATGATGTTCTTTTTGTTTCTTTACGGTTCGATTTGTGTTTACTATTATTATTTTTCCATTTATTTTGTATATGTTTCTTATTAATTTTGATATGCTTCACTCGATCCATTGGAGTCTATCAGAAATAATCCGTCTCTATCTTTACAAGATATAGAGATAAGGGTGCGTGCGTGTACACCATTTTAATTTCCTAAACTATATTGATAAAATTACAGCGAATATGTTGTTTAATTACCCTTTTTTTTGTTTATGAATTATGTACTCCCTATGATATATAACACGATACAAACAAATGAACCACACTTGCGAAACAGAATAAAATAATTTCTCGTATTAATGAGATTCAACTAAAGGGTCACGTGTTCACACATAATCTAAAAAATGAACTGCACCCTAAAAAAGGTATTATGTATACCATTTATATTTTATTATATCTTGAAATAAGTATGGTGGTTAGTTTCATGACTAATAAATATGTGAGATAACTTTACTGTTACTACAATACTCCTTCATTTGAGCCATATATATAAAAAAACATAATTCACCTTTGCCTAGGATAATTTTTTGATAAAGAAGATTTAATTGACAAATTCTTGAAATTGTATTTTTTTTTCTCATAAATATGATATCCATCGATTTGTGAAAACTACTAAACTTCCCCAATTCGTATAAATCTTATCAAATGAATAAAATATAATTCATAAACAAGATATTGAAATATCCTAAAGATTGTATAAAAGTTTTGATAGTTTTCACAAATTGTTGGGTTTTCATGTTTTATGCGAGGAAAAAAATAAGTACAACTTAAGAAATCTAAATTGTATTCAAATAAAATTTCAATTTAAATTAACGTAATCTCAAATCAATTTGAAATCATGTCAAAACGAACTCTTAAATTCTAACCTCCATATCAATCACTTTGTTGTGTAGAGACCAAGGTTTTGCAATTTGTCATCC
>JAJONR010006854.1:0-56816 GCA_029582245.1 Solanum etuberosum | reverse complement strand
TCCAGCTCTCCTGGATTTCCTTCTTTACTTGTTTCGTTTCGACTTTTGCTGCTGCACCTTTAGTTCCTATTATTAGGGACAACCTTAATTTGACAAAAATGGATGTTGGTAACGCTGGGGTTGCTTCCGTTTCCGGAAGTATTTTATCTAGGCTTGCTATGGGTGCGGTTTGTGATTTGTTGGGGCCGAGATATGGGTGCGCTTTTCTTATCATGTTGTCAGCCCCAACTGTTTTTTGTATGTCCTTTGTTTCGTCCGCTGGTGGCTACGTAGCTGTCCGGTTCATGATTGGTTTTTCACTCGCGACATTTGTGTCGTGTCAGTATTGGATGAGTACTATGTTTAATAGTAAGATTATTGGGCTAGTGAATGGAACGGCTGCAGGATGGGGTAATATGGGTGGCGGTGCAACTCAACTCATTATGCCACTTCTTTATGACATAATTCGAAGGGCGGGTGCAACTCCGTTCACTGCTTGGAGAGTTGCGTTTTTTATTCCTGGGTGGCTTCATGTGGTCATGGGTATTTTGGTGTTGACTCTTGGTCAAGATTTACCCGATGGAAATCGTAGCGATTTACAGAAGACGGGTACTGTTACTAAAGATAAATTCGGTAACGTAAGTCCAAATTACACCCCAAGACTTGATAATATTTTTCTACTTGTGTTTAATTCTTTATCAACTTTGTTAATTTCAGATATTGTGGTATGCTGCAACAAACTACAGGACATGGATCTTTGTCCTTCTCTATGGATACTCTATGGGAGTTGAACTGTCTACAGACAACGTGATTGCTGAGTACTTCTTCGACAGGTTTGATCTAAAGCTTCACACAGCGGGAATCATTGCAGCGACATTTGGTATGGCTAACCTTTTAGCTCGTCCATTTGGAGGATTTTCTTCTGATTATGCAGCCAAGAAATTCGGCATGAGAGGGAGACTTTGGGTTTTATGGATTCTACAAACACTCGGGGGAGTATTTTGTGTTTTTTTGGGTCGTTCGAATTCCCTACCACTTGCAGTAACATTTATGATCCTTTTCTCAATCGGAGCTCAAGCCGCTTGTGGTGCAACTTTCGGTATTATTCCTTTCATTTCTCGACGATCATTAGGAATTATTTCTGGAATGACCGGTGCTGGTGGAAATTTTGGTTCTGGATTGACACAATTGTTGTTTTTCACGAGCTCGAAATACTCGACAGCGACAGGGTTAACTTACATGGGACTGATGATCATAGGATGCACTCTTCCTGTTACATTTTGTCATTTCCCACAATGGGGAAGCATGTTTTTGCCACCAACAAAAGATCCTGTCAAGGGAAGTGAAGAACATTATTATTCTTCAGAGTACACTGAGGCCGAGAGGCAAAAAGGTATGCACCAAAATGCCTTGAAATTCGCAGAAAATAGTCGATCGGAGCGTGGCAAGCGTGTGGGCTCCGCACCTACTCCACCAAATTTGACGCCAAATCGTGTCTGAATGGATTGATGATCGTCAATCTTTGGTTTAATTAAAGATTCAATGAGCTCAGTCGTCTCAACAAGAAAATATGTCCTGATTTTTCTTCTTTCCATTTTTGTTTTTCGTTTTTCTTAAATGATGTTGCTTGTCGATACGCTGGAATCTACTAAGGTCTAAGGTGTATGTGGTTCTAAATTGACGTATATATAATATATATATTACACGTTGTGATGTTTCCTATTGTGTGTTTAAAAGAATATTCTAGGGCCAATGGCCTTTGTTTTACAGAGTTTAGATTCAAAAGTGTATTATAGTTATAATTAAAACTCTGACTTCTAAGATGGGGCCTGATCATTTATTCCAGTTGGTTTATAAAAGGACGTGAATTGTTTTTCTTCGCCTAGTGGCTAATTTAAATTGATATGAAAGATTCATACTATTTATAGTTTATAATTAGCAGCAATTTGTACAAGGATATGGAAAGTATTAGTTGGCTTAGAGTGAAATCGGAAATTAAGTGTAATATAATTGACAATTTAACTCACGTTAACTCGTTAAGTATTGAATAACTCAAGCAGGAGGAAAAAAATAGTGCATTTTGTGAACTCGATTCCATTATCAAGAGTGTATTAAGTTTCTCTTTTCTAGGGGAAAAAGGAGTTAACTTAAGTTTTTAGATCGACGATATTTTACAAAGATATTTAACTTGACATCAAATTTTACCGTATCAACACAATAACAATCTGTTTTTTCTTGTTTTTTATTAATATTTATTAAGAGTTTTCTAAATTATTTTTCTACATTTTTTGAAATACTAATAATTATAGTTATTAGTATAATTAAAAATATATTTTATTTATTATCTTTTTAAAAGAGAGTGCATGAACAAGTGAAGGTAAAAGCAGGGACAATTTAAGTCATTGTGGTACAGCTTTTAAGTCCCAAGCTGTGGGAAAGTTGACTTGGCTCATTACATCAGCTTTTAGTTTTATTAGGCTACTTGAGATATAAAAAAAATATCTATAAATATTTTGACGCTCATTATTTATACCAAATCAAAAAAATACAAATTATATGCCTTTCATAGACATATTCATAGACAACCAATAATTAAGTGTAATATATTATAACTTTAATTTTAAATAATAAAATTCAATTAATTAATTTAACATAAACACAAAATATGAATTATGTATGCGTCAGGCTTCCCTAGTAGCTAGGTGAGAAAAACGTCACGAAGTGGACATGCAAAGAATTGGTTTATTTCATCTTTTTAAATTAAAAAAAAAAAAAAACAATAGTAACTTTAACCATAAAAGTCTTTTCAAAGGGATGGACATAAATATCAAAAAATTGAATCATCTATTGATGGACTCATTTTTTATTCATATTATTTATGGGTTAGATCTATTATCATTTTCACCAAATCTATTTTTAATTGTTCATGTCGAGATCGTCCCGCTCGTTAATTAGTCCTTCTTGGGTTTCCATCCGGACCATCAATTGTTGAGAATTAACACTAGACTATCATTATTTCACCAAACAAAAGAATCACAATACCAACCCCCTTAATGAACATTGTTCTTAATAATTACTATTGGTTTCTATCTACGTAGGTAACAGTAAATCGTGATAGAATATGAGTTAAATTCATTACTACATATCAATAAATTTCTACTATTTTTCACCTGTACTTTACCTATAAAATAGTACTACTAATATTTTCTTACATGTTAATAAGTTGGGTCTGCAATCCAAACTTATCAAGAATATTCAGCTCCTAAACACTCCTTAGCCATTCATTCAACTCACAAGATATAGATATATGTGGTCCGCAAAGAATACTATATATATATATATATCCTAAATCCGTTAATTTGAAAGCACAAAAGATTCAGTGGTAAAAACTTTAACGATTGAATCCCTTAAATTTTAATTTGGGATTATATAACAACAAGTTGGTACAGTAATTTCAGTATCTCCGATTCATTAAACTTGAAATTGCAATTGCATTAATACAGATAGAATCCAAATCACTTGGTCTGTCCTTTAATATCTACCCTCTGTCCTTTTTTATTTGTCCAATTTTTCCTTTTTATTTATTATTTTTGACAAATCAAGAAAAAGATAAAAAAAATTATTTACCTATTATACCATCAATTTATTAACATTAAATTAATGTCTTGGAAAAATGTAGTGAGTAAAGATATTTGAAATTCTATCAATTAATAGGGGTAAAATAATAAACTAACTATAGCAATCAATATTTTCTTATTAGTGAGTATTATATATGCCTTCATTATTTCTCCAACAAATTAAACCACTACATTTGAAGCGCATCAACCACTTTTCTTAGCATTGATCTCTTATAAAACTGAATGAATATAAATAGAATGTAATTTGCTGGTACACTTCTCCTTAAATTCTAACCACTTGATATCATACATAAAAATTCTAATTTTTTTACAAGTTGAAATAAAAAAAAGGGGGAGAGAAAGAGACATAATTGTTCAGCTAGAGAGACTAGCAGAACAATAAATTGTTAGCATTTACTTTCTTCATCTAAATCTGATAGCAACAAATTTCTCATAATAATAATAATAGACATAGTTACCCAACAGCTGATGCATCAATTAAGGTAGCAGCGACCTTATGTCTCCGCCGTCTTCAAAAAAATTGGTGAAAGGTACAGAGTAAGAAAATTAAATCCGTAAGGGTGGTTGAGATGTGTAACATATGGTATCCAATAAAGGAGGTTAGAGTTCGATTTCCCCTGTCAACCGTTAACACTTTTTTAGTCGAGCTTGTCGCATCATGTTTACCTAGTACAATTTATATTTTTCGTGTGGTTTATAAGCTATTACACAGAAGTGGGTTTACTCAGTGCACACCCAAAGAATAACAATTGCAGATTATCGGGAGGTTCCAAGAAAATATATGAAATATTCAGGAAATTGATCGAAATACACATAGGCAACATTGAAATCAGATTGACAGATTGTAGTTGTAGTAGTAATGGAAAACACATGAACGTGACAGATCATTAGATATGGTAATGTAGGAAATAGGTGACAATCAATCTATTTGTGTTGCTGACTAGGTTTTTACTTTTTTAGTATGGTATCACGGATACATAGTCAATTATGGACCTGGATATATATAATATACCTAATGAAGAAACTCGAAATTTAATTTGAAAATCATATTTCCAACTCCATAAATTAAAAATAGATCGTAGCACTCATGAATAATTTGAAAATCATATTTGTAACTCCATAAATTAAAAATAGATCGTAGCAATCGAGAAGGGCGATCAATCTGTCCCAAATAAACTTCATTTAATATATATACTCTTTTAATGAAAAATGAATAAGGTGAGTCGAAATATTAAATGATGGAAGTGAAGCAACAACGAAGTCGTACTAAAGATTCATAGAGAAAGTAAAAATGTATTAATGGGAGAAATTAAGGAAGAGAGAAGTTCATGATTTTATAGCAATTAATGACCAACAATCACGGGCCACCAGACTGCTAATACGAGATGTTTTGTACACCAGACTGTTTTTTTCCTCACTTATTGTGTACTTTAATTTGATGTCATCATATTAAATTTTGATGAAAA
Source organism: Solanum etuberosum (assembly GCA_029582245.1). NCBI lineage: Eukaryota > Viridiplantae > Streptophyta > Magnoliopsida > Solanales > Solanaceae > Solanum > Solanum etuberosum. The sequence continues at coordinate 51,733 of JAJONR010006854.1, read as the reverse complement.
TTTATGTGTTAAGAGTATATAAAATTTAAACTTTTTGGTTGCATGCTTTGTACTGTCTCTACTCTGCTTGCAATGAGCTGTGTACAAATATTTATATCTGCCGCCTCTACTCCTCACGAGCCTATTTATAGTTTCATTTGTTATAAACCACACATCATAAAAACATCCCTTTTTCCAGAGCCTATAATTTCCACATACACACAGTTTTACAGAAACTCCACATTGAGAACTTTTTAAAAATGACAAATGCAGCTTCCAATACACATATTTTCCTTATACTATATGTTATTTGCCTTGTTTTGCTATCTTCTCTAATAAATGAAACTGTGGGAGTCCGTCAATTATCTGAAGAATACATGATTTTGAAACCCGAGTTGATGAATCGTCAGAATAAACGTCCTGTTTTTCATGGGAAGGAAATCAAGAATTGCTTACCAAAAGGGTTCAGACATGCATCTGGTCCAAGCAGATATGTGAACAATCATATATTTGGTGAACTTGGAATTGGATGTTCAAAAGACAAGCATTTCAAGCAACCGTAATTAGCTAGCCCAGCAATGTTGCGGTATTATTCTTTTTATCTAGTATAATAATTCATGTTTTGTTTCTGGCTTTTGTTTTATTAATTTGACTATAGTGGAGTTCAATATATACTTCTTTATTTTACGTTACTGGATATTTTGCTACTTAGCAAGAAAGAAAGACGAAAATTTACATTATGCACTCTGTTTCTATGTTTGTTATAGTAAGTAGGTTAACTTGCATGTACAAGTCTTCAACAGAGTAAATTGTGAATTTCTTTTCAAAGGTCTCGTTTGTTACTAATTACAGATTATTAGTTGTTATGAAGATATCATTTGGAGTTGAAACATTATAAGAGTAATCTTACGTAATTTGACAGAAACAGGGAATTTCTGACATATTCAACTCAATATAGTCTCTTAAAAGTATAGTGTTCTATGCTTGACCTAAAACATGAAATTCTGCATGCACTTTGATTGTCAAATGAAAAGAAAAAAAATCACACGTAACTAAGTTACATAATTTGTCTATTTGTTCTCAAACATACACAAGAGTTATTTCAGCAAAACTTCCCCTGCAATTAGACTAACCAAGGGAATATTGAATTAGATGCTCATTTACATAAACTGCAGCAATTTTAAGTGAATTAGCACCTAACATACAAAAGCAGATTAGAGCCTGGTAACAAGAAAGTGATTCATCAAAAGGGGAAAGGTGAAGAAGAGAATAAATAACTAAGGTCCACTATATTAGCAAAACTATTGAGGTTTCTTTAAAATGTCACAGAACACCTCAATATAACAACATTAAAGAGTGGACAAAATAAACCAACAGTTGGGCAAGTAGCGTTACAGCTTCCAGAAACAAAGTAATAGTTCAAAGACACTTTTGTAGAAGTAAATTGTTTAGGAAACTCTATAGCAACAACGGAAAAGAAAGATGTCGCAGCAAAATAACAGGATAGTCCATAACTTTAGCTATACAAGTCATCATCATCGGCTCCAGCATTAGTAGTTGTGAAGGGGTCAGATGCAGCAGCCCCACCACTGGTCTCAGAAAACCGAAATTCAGTTCCAAAACCTCGAGATTGCTGCAAGGTCTGAGCAAATGCCTGGTATTTACGAATATCGGCATCACTCACACTTCGTCGTGCATACTTCATGGACTCCTCAAAATGAGCAGGCTTAATCTCTGATATCTCATCATCAGCATCCTCATCCATAGAATCAGGATTCTCTGCTCGCCTCTTTTCCTTTTCTATATCCTGTAACAAGAACGCCATTTGACAAGTATTAGGATGTTAACTATGCCCATTTAACTTAATTTTGAAAAAAGAAAGGTTAGCAACCCTTGCAAACATTGACATAAGAGACCAGCTAGCAAGTTAACATGGAGTTTAAAGCAAGAGATACACAGCACATAGCTGTTTTTCAAGAAACGGAGAGGAGATAAACACTTGAATTCAGATATTTATTTTGGCAACCATCAAACTGAAGACGACAAAAACCATTAACAAAGTACCGAAGAGCACCATTATTTCAATATTTCAGCACATATGATGACACAAAAGCAACTAAAACATTGTCCAATATAAGTATCAGCAGTGGCAGATCCATCTTAGCAGCAGCATGTGCTGGCACATACGCATACACAAGCACACAGAGTATGAATATATTTTTGAAATAACTTTATACTAAGTCCACACTCAGTGCAACAAGGTGGAGTGGTACTTCCACCCACTAGTTTAAAGTCTTTAAGACCCCAGCATCAGTAGATGTACAACAGTAAACAACACAGATAAAAAGCTGTAAGAAAAAAGACAGATGATGGGACCTCAAAAACTTAAAAGAACAAAACCAAATTTAAAAAATTAAGAGCAGAAGGATGACTTACTTTCTCAATGTTCTCCCTTATGGCATATTTGCAGGCACGTTGACAGATCTCCGTGATATCAGCTCCACTAAATCCCTGAGTATATTTGGCAAGAGCTCTCAAATCAATATCTTTTGATAGGGGAGATTTTCTAAGACATGCTTTGAAAATCTGATGGCGTGAGTCTTCGTCTGGCAGTGGGATATAAATTAACTGGTCAAGTCGACCAGGTCGCAGAAGTGCAGGGTCAATAATATCAGGCCTGTTTGTGGCCCCAATTATAAAAACAGTTTTCTTTGCATTCATGCCATCCATTTCAGTCAGAAGTTGGTTCAGAACCCGATCAGCTGCTCCACCAGCATCACCACTACTGCCTCCCCTCTGCAAAAAAAATCAAGCAACATTCTTTGTAAGCAGTGATACAGGGATAACTACTTTTTTTTTCCTGTTTTCCCTCCTTTTTACAGATTTATCTAATTGATTGCCAGATTAGGATATATGTGCTGTCTAAGTCCACATAATCCGTCAAAGAGTTCCTGTATTTGCTTACAACAAACAATTTGGTAAACTTGAAAACTATCTTACCTGAGTGGCAATAGAGTCGAGCTCATCAAAGAAGAGGACACAGGGTGCAGATTGTCTAGCCTTGTCAAAAATTTCACGGACATTGGCCTCACTCTCTCCAAACCACATGGTAAGCAGCTCAGGTCCTTTGACACTAATGAAATTGGCTTGACACTCATTTGCAATTGCCTTGGCAAGAAGAGTTTTCCCACATCCTGGAGGACCATAGAAAAGAACACCTTTTGAAGGTGACATACCAAATTTCTCGAACTTCTCTGGATGCTCCACAGGGTATTGAACAGTCTACATAATATGAAACAAGAACAATGATGAAACCCTCCGAAGACAGAACTTAGTGGCTTATATGAATGCATCAAGACCAAGTTATTGAATTCAATTACCTCTTGAAGCTCTCTTTTGACATTTTCAAGGCCTCCAATGTCTTCCCATGAGACATTAGGCACTTCAACAACCTGCACATAATTTTCACGAAAGAACCCAATAAATTTGTGAACTTAAAAACACAACTCATCTATTCCATCCATAAACCCCATACAGACAAAATGACATAAGAATCATAAGCAACAAGAACATTGCACATGATCAGGTAGCAAGCTACATTACATAACTGGGTCGTAATAGGCTACTTACCGTTTCACGCAATGCAGATGGATTGCTTGTTCCTAGAGCAGTTTGGAAGTGCTCATTTGTGACAGCCATTGAATTCAATATTTCAGCATCAATGGAATCATCTTCCAGATCAATGACATCCATTTTCTCTCTAATGCACTGAAGTGCAGCTTCAGTGCAAAGAGCAGCAAGATCTGCACCGACATAACCATGTGTATCCTTTGATATTCTTTCCAAATCAACCTGCATAATCAAATACTCGCCATTATGCCACAATGACAATTTGATCCCGAAAAAGAAGAAGGAAATTCAATAAGTTGGCTTACTTCTTCTGCAAGCTTCATATTCTTGGTATGAATACGAAGAACTTCAAGACGTCCAACTTCATCAGGAACACCAATGTCAATTTCCCTATCAAACCTACCAAACCTTCTGAGAGCAGGATCAATGCTGTTAGGACGATTGGTAGCTCCCATAACTATGACATGAGCACGAGATTTCAGTCCATCCATCAGAGTCAGGAGCTGTGAAACAATCCTTCTCTCAACTTCACCATGTGTCTTCTCTCGCTTGGGAGCAATTGAATCAATCTCATCAATGAATATAATAGATGGAGCATTTTTCTCTGCCTCTTCGAATGCCTTCCTGAGATTGCTTTCACTCTCACCAGCCAATTTGGACATGATTTCTGGTCCATTAATGCAAAAGAAAAATGCACCTGTTTCGTTAGCCACTGCTCTGGCTATCAGGGTCTTCCCAGAACCAGGGGGTCCATAAAGTAAAATCCCCTTTGGTGGTTTCACACCAATGGATTTGAAAAGTTGAGGATGCCTCAATGGTAATTCCACCAGTTCACGAATCTGAGCCATCTGTTTTCTCACACCACCAACGTCATCATAGCCAACTTCGTCCAGTCTCTCCTCATCCTCCCTTTTAACAGGCTCCCCCTCACAAAAGATTTCAGTGTCTGGAGCAACAACACAATACTCCCCTGGGTCAGTCTCAATGACTTTAAATTCCACACTTCTCATCCCTCCTCTAACAAGGAAATTGTCTCCTTTCCTCAAAGGACGATATGCTTCCAAAAAGTAAGCTGCAAAAAGGAATATGCTTAAAATTGAGGCCAACACAGACGGCGCTTACAGATAAGGTGGATACAAATTCACTAACAAAGAAGACAACCTTCACCTCTAATTTTCACTGCCAATTGACAAAATCAAAGAGTAGAACGTACAAAATCAAGGAAAGACCGTGAATTGGAGATAATTTAATAAATACTGGAGAATCCCAAAACAGATGCACAATAACAACTGCTACAACTCCACATTCTTAAAAAAACCCAGAATTCTCCTGGACTATCATCTCAAAGGTTGTACTATCACCACAAGGAACAAGACAGAAATTATAGTTCTATAAGATACAAACTTAAAATCGCACAATGACCCATCAATAACGAGTCTCCCAAGTACAACAACATACCCAGAGTAATCAAGTTGTTTGATGGAAACATCAAATTATTGATATTCAACTTGTCCAAAACCAGTTGAATTGCATTGCGCACAAATTATCTAACAAGTCCGCACTAACAGATGGTGTCTCCTTTTGACGGTACCACTGGAAGAACAATTACCTTCAAGAGCTATTAGGTTTTAAATATACTTACTGCAAAGCAAGGATACCGAATTCTGTTGATAGCATTATGGTGCCAGATACTAATTAGGTACCCTGGCTTGTCTCCTTAATTCAAGGTGCTCAGAATTTAAATCTAATCACAGTGAACAAAAACTAAAACCAGACAAAGAGAGTAAGATGTATTGTTTGTGATCGTGAAAATCAAATATCAATGATATTGACAGTCTTTTTTTCATTATCACTACTACCCTGTTCCTTTACCCCACCCTTATTAATTTTTAGATTTGATGAAAAGTTCAATGAATTGGAAATTCCTATACCACAACAGTACAGAGAATAAAGCCTTGAAAATTGCCAAACTAAAAACCATGCTTGAGCTATTCAATTGGAAAGAAATTGCATGTGTCAGTACACTTACGTTTCAGGAACGCATCAAACAAATCCCCGGTGAGACCTTCTATTGTATCATCTATAGGAAGTATGTGGACACGCTTCCCATACTTAACATCTGGGCATTGGTGCACAGACACAACATCTCCAAGACGGACCCTCAAATTTGAACGGACAACCTTGTTCATCCTAATCTTCGGCTCATCGCATGTTTCATCGGCAAGAGCAATGACAACTGTATCCTTCCTTTTCTTTCCCTGGATTAAAATGCAGCACAAAACTATTGAGTCAATTGGATAAACAGGCAGACAAACATGCAAACAGATTCAGAAAGGTAACCTCATTTAAATAGTTGTTAAAATTAAGCCACACGCACCATGAGAAAATTACAACATTGTTTCTAAAAGCAAAAAAGCGCAAAAATAACAATGCAACAAGATCAGTGGGCCACTGGGGGTTGAAGTGAAAAGTGACAAGTAAAGCACGTGCTTTCTTTAAAGTGAGCACACAATTTTCTGATACATTAAAAGTAGCACGCACCAAGCCGCCGACACACACACTTGTATGAATGCAGTACGTTATAATCAAATTTCAATTGAAGTAACTAATTAAAACATCCAACATACAATAGTTCACAATATTAATTTAACTCCTCATTACTGAGACTCAAAGAACCAACTGTTTCTCATGGGAATCATATTGTGTGTCTTTGATTGAGCACACACTTATTTAAAGTGAGAGCATAACTACGCCATATCTCATGACTTCAAAGGACAGATTGTCAAACTGGTATATGTCTACTATGATTCTGAAAGTCTTCTCTTTTTATGTAGTGAGTAAATTCATTACTATGATTCAAAACGTCTTTTCCATGATTATGTAATATAGCCAATTACCAATAGACATATAGAACCTGTTGGCATCTGCTCATCAAGGATCAACAGAGTATAATTCAATGACACAGCATAAGCTAGGAACACAGATAATCCCCACCAGTGACTAGAACAAGCGTGAATAATTTGTCATTACAGACTCTTTCCTGATGGATCATCTTAGTTATTGATCTCCCCTTGAAGCAATACCTCTACATTGCTTTTCAGTTTAAACAAGTATATGTCACAGCTATAACCCATAAAATTGTCGGTCCCATCATCAAACAAGCAGAACAAACACTGCACTGTCACAACGTCACCACCTCAAAACGTAGAAACACTAATATCATATGTCTCAAATCTATTGGCAAGTATAAAACCACTCAATCCACCAGATTCACCTAAGCGACGAAAAAAATCAACTACTAGCAAAGTAATCTTCACTGTAAACCTTATGCAATCAGATTATCCACATCGAAACCCTAAAAACACGAGATTTAGACGAAAACCCCAAAAAGTAGGATAATTAGAAAACCTTGATGAGAATTGTATCTCCACGGAAGAGCTGTAGCTTCTCCATAGTAGCAGGATGTAGTGCAACAACAGAGTTATCATCGTTGACCGCCTCATCAACAACAAGCCGATTAGGAGACTTCTTCCTCTCCAAAATCGCCGTAGAGAAATCCTTCTTCGCACCTTTTCTGAAAACAAAAAAAAAGTAAGAATCAGTAATCACAATACAATACAAATCTCAGAACTTTCTAGAAACGATTTCCAGAGTTGAAACAACTCGGTAGATCAACCGATCGAGAAGAGAGAGAACTTACGAGTCAGATGACTCGGCCTGGTTAGTCATCTTCAGAGATCTAGATTAGGGTAGAGCAGCCGAGAGAAACTGCAGTTATGCTTGGAGAAGAGAACAATGAGAGCAAGAAAGGGATATGGAAGAAGTGAATTACCAATTTATTAAACAGTGAAAAAAAAAACACGATAAAAATTAAATACGAACTGGCGTTCTATCTGTATTTTCCTGCTTTTGGACGATTTTATAATGTAGGTAATAGGTGTATTCCGTATTTCAGTGGGTTAAAAAAAAGTGTTCCGTATTTGGACAATATTTGGTTTCTAAGTAAACAAAGAAAACGAGATCAAATATACATCATGAACCCACTATTTTGATATTTTACTTGAAAATCATACTCCCTCCATTCCATATCAATTGAATTTTTGAGGCATTTTTCATTTTTCAAACTAACTTAATTGTTCAATCTTTAAAACTATTTTTAAAATATTCTTCCAATTTTACCCTTCATTTGAATTTTCAATGGGATGACTTCAATAAATTTGACAATAATTAATAAGGATAAAAATGAAAAACTATGTTCAATTTATGTCTTAATCTACTTTTCTTAAAGAGTGTGAAACACCTCAAAAATTCAATTAATATGGAATGGAGGGAGTATATATATATATATATAAAAGAGACCCTAGGCCCGCCTACGTGGCGGCGCCACCACAAACCAAGATTTCCTTTTAATTTATTTATTTTTAAAACTAGTCTTTTCCTTTTATGAAAAATTGTGTCTTTTATGAAAAGTTGCGACTTTTACAAAGAGTTGCGACTTTTATGAAAGGTTGTGACCTTTCCGCAGGGTTGTGATTTTTCCAAAGAGTTGTAACATTTCCGATAAGACACAATAAGCATTTGTTCACACTACCTTTTTTTGTCTATAAATAAAGGGATTTCTTCTCATCTTAACACAACGAAAATTCTGAACTTCTTCTTCTTCTTCTGCACAATTAAATATTCGTGTACTTTGCTCTTGTTGAGTAGCTTACTGACACCATTGTTTTTGTATCAATACGTTGCTGAATAAAATTGTTTCATCCTGAGAGGATCTAATTCTTTAAACCTCAGGTATTAGAGGGGAATAATTTTCTTAAGGGGACATTATGCATTCAGTGAACTCGATTTTTTCCTTTCTTTTTCATTCTATTTTTACATATCTTGGTATTTTTTTTACAGCCATTAATTTATGCTTATGATATTAATTGTTGTTTTTGAGTAAATATTTTAAACTCTGTTGTTTATGTTTCTGCAAAGTTATTGTCTCCAGTTATATTGAACATATACACATATAGTAGGTATATTCATTGTGCAGAAAATAATTATTGTACTCAGTTCCAAGAATTCGTGTTTTGATATTCTATATAAAATTCTATAACTTAAAAACTACTATATATAAGCTTACATATTATCTATTTTTACATAGATATGAAGTTTCTCACTTATCAATTGAAGAAATTCATTATGCAAGTTTAAAAGTTATAATTGCTTTCATGTTCAAACATAATTTCTTTTTTTGAATCTGTTAATAAATTTTTGAAATTTTACCTGAGACATATATCACAATTGTATAATCTATGCAACTTAAATGTGTTCATTTTCTTACGAAATGCCTTTGTATATATATTTTTATTTTCTTCTTTATTTTCATTTTAATGTTGATTAATGAACCAATGATTTATTATTTCCTGAATAATTCATTCAGTAGAGGTTCTTGAGTTATGTGATAATGACAAATAATAAAATTCATGTTGGAATATTGCTAATATTTTTTTAAGAACCTATTTTTTTCATTATTTTTAATGTATGGATATTAGTAAAGGATTATTTGCAAGTTCAATGCAATTATTATTTATGACCGCGCGAAGCGCGGGTTAATTACCGATAATATTTACAAAACTTGTGATCAAATATTATTGGGATTTGTATAAAAAGTAATCCTGATTTGATTACATTTCTTCTGAGTGAAGGATTGATCAATATAACATGTTTACTAATTAAGGTAGGTAAGGTCCACGTACAAGGCAGAGCTAGCAAGAGCATACAGATTCATCAGAATTTCATTCAGCGGAAAATACATTATTTATACATAGTTAAAATAAATAAATATATATATTGAACTCATTTGATTTTTATTTTTTTTATGTTTCTTCATATTTTTAAGTTTTAACCTCGATACTCATTAGACTTTTATGTTGTTGTAATGTTATCTTCTATATTACGAATTCATGCAAATAAATTTATGGAATTTGACCTTCATCAAAGTATACTAATTGTAAAGTGACGACAAATTTCTATCCTCGAAGTGATTTACAGAACAATAACTAAATTTTTTTCTTCTAAAAATGAAGTGGAAGAAAGGTCTCAATTGTTTGCATATTCCCTACATTGCCATGTCTGCCCATTAGAGACCCATGATATCTTCTGAATGTGAACAACAATTCCAGAATTTTCAACCAGATAAATCTGACAATTAACCAATAACACTTACTATAATATATAAAGAACTTTTATATACTAGTAATATATGGTAGATAATTGAAATTCACTGAAAAAGAATCACCTAATAACAAATGAACACATGGAAAAAGACATTGAGAGAAAAGGATATTTTGACAATATATATTGGACTATTATGCATTTATTTGAGTTGGCATTTGTCAAATATGCTACTCTCTTGGATGTGGTGTAGCAGATGAGACTGTTATTTTTTAATTAAAAGTTCTGAATTCGAGCTCTAAATATTAAAAAATCTTTGGTAGGAAGTGCTTCCCCCTAAATAAGGCTCTACGTGGCGTAAATTTAAAATAATCGAGTTCCAATATAACTACTGAACACCAAACACCGAATAGGAAAAAAACATGATACTCCGCTAATTATAACTTCCCGAATTGGTAAACTAAAAATAAAGTGCCACTGTCCATCTCTAGTTATGATTTTCCTAGTTGTCTTACTTGTATTATACTAATATGGAGTAATAACTAACACTGAGCACCCACTCAACAAATTCAAATAGTAATTGAATTTTGAATGTGTTTTATGGAAATTGATTTTGTAAGTGACATATAATTTTATTTTGTGTCATTAAAATAATATTTTTATATATGAAAAAAAACCCTAAAAATACTATTTTTTTCAGTTTAATTTAAAAGTTTTTCACCTGCTGTCTCATCTGACAGTAATATAAAATATTCCCTTGTTTACTTTTATATATATTTATTTTAAATTTTACCCGCTTCTTAAAAAATAAATATATTTTCTTCGAATGTTAAAAGTTAAAGATGATGATCAAATTGAATTTATTTATTTTTATATCAGAAACTGAAAATCTATTAATAGTGCACTGTGTACACGTTCAATTGTCACTATCTCTCTTTTTTCTTGAAAGAATAAGAAAAAGTTATAAAAAAGGAAAATTCTTAATTGGACCAAATATATATATATTTTTTATTGTGTAGAAATAGCACCGCATTGTTTGTTTTCGGTCAAAAAGGATCCATCAATCTCATAATTGTACTCAATACTTCAGTCTCACTCTTCCTTGTTACTTGTACTGTTTTCCGCTACCGGCCTTCATCATTTGTTGCGATTTCGATCCAGGTTCGTGCTTTCTGCTCTCCATCTTCATTATTTGTTCAACAACTTCACTTGTTTTTATTTTTTTGGACTTAATATCTTGAAGTTCGAGCCTACTTGCAGCTTTTTGGCGTTTATCGTATGAAGTTTTAAGCTTCTTTTTTTCAGTAGTTCAATGGTGCTTGTTAGCATTTGCAGTGCTTAAGTTTTTTTCTTTTTTCTTGTGTGCTTCTGTATTTTCGCTTTTGGGGTTGACGGGTTTTATGGAGTTGAGTGAGTTCAGTGTTCTGTTTGTGAAAGGTGTTTGTTAGAGCTGAAAAGTTTTGTGCTTTATGTTCTCTGAAGTTCCCAAATGAACAAAATTATGCTTTAAGTTGCTATAGAGAAAAAAGGGTTCTTTAATACGAATGTTTTCATGTATGTAGGATTTATTTATAGCTCATCAGCTTCTGATTGACAGTTACTTGTTTTTATTTTTCTGAACTCAGCCTATGTGAGCTTTATCAAAGAATAGGAAAGGAGGAGGGTTGCTGCGGGATCTGGCTAACCTAAATAGGGTGACAGTCAGCCTAAGAATAGTTTAACAATGATGAATCTTCTGAATACTGCTCATGTAGAAGAAATAGATATAGAAGATTCATATATCCGACCCCAACTAACCTGGGTTTTAGTTGTAGTTGATTGATTGATTAATATATTTTGATCCTTTGCAACTATAGTTGGTGCTGAAGGCTCAAAAGGAGAATTTGTCTCGGTGCTTAAAATTTTGTGATTTTCTTTTAAATGTATTGTCTTTTGTTGTTCTTTTCATAATGAGCTATATGTGGTGCTTGTTAATTATTGCTGTTTTTACACGGTTGAAAAACGTTTTATAAACTGGTGAAGTTGGTCTAAGGAGGAATCAGTTATGATATATTGATTTCCTTGTGAACCTTCAGTTCAGAGTTCCATTCTGGAGTAGTTTGACAGAATTGGAGAATTCCAAAGAATGGAAGAAATACAATCCCAATCAGATCATTATAGGTCACCATCTTCTTCAGTGAGTAGTCCAGCTAATAGGGTGCCATCAAGTAACTTCTTCTACTCGCGGAAACCTGGCGCACTTAGACAACCAATTTCATTTGAAGATTCACCTGTTTGGGATGAGACAGATATAGAGGTCAAAGTGGACGAAGGAGGTGATTCTATTAATGCTGCGACTACGCCACCCTCCCCTTCTCTGTCAAAGATCAATAGTGGTTCCTTGCCATCTCCTTCTTTAATAGAGAGGGAAGTTGTTACAAGGAAGATTGCAGGAGCTTCTATTGCATGGAAGGACTTGACTGTAACTATAAAGGGAAAAAGAAAATATTCTGATAAGGTGGTCAAGAGTTCGCATGGTTATGCATTACCTGGAACAATGACTGTCATCATGGGTCCTGCCAAGTCAGGGAAATCAACACTATTGAGAGCCCTTGCAGGTTTGTGGAATTCAATTTGTAGTCAGTTTATAGAAAAACATCCAGTTGTTTATATATGGGTCTGAGCTAGATTTCTTTCTCTTCTTTAGGAAGGTTACCTGATTCAACGAGAATGTATGGTGAGGTGTTTGTAAACGGGACAAGAAGGCACATGCCGTATGGTTCCTATGTATGTTGTAAGCATTTACTGTCATTTGTGGTCATGCTTGTATTTTTAATACGAAAAGATATAGGTCTGGACTGTGGACTTTGATAGCTTTGTTTTATAGTCTACAAAAATACATTAGCTGTTGTTCACTCTGAACTGATCTTTGGATTATAAAATCATAATCATTCTCCTAGTAATGACTACTGGTTCAGTGAGTTGATTGCCCCTGCTTTCTCTCTTTAATTCATCGACCAATCCTTTGGCTCTTTTACAAAAAGTGATATGTGTGTCCCTTTGGCAAGAAGATGTCACCTTTTGAAGCAAAACAGTCGTGCAACTGCTTCTGATGATGTGGCATAATTTCATGTAACTGATGTTTGGAAATCCCTTCTTTATTTTTTACCCCTTTTCAGTAGCGCAATATGGCTTATTCCCTGGTTGCGTTAGGAGTTGCCGGTATGAATTTAGGCCTGTGAATTCCTAAGCTTTAGATTAAAATCATTCTTTCCATCTCAACCAATGGTCCTTCTTGCCCAAGGGGATCTGAAAACCATATTTTCAATACGTTTGAGCACATCTACAATCATATACTTACATCATCCAATATAGACATTGAAAATAATAGCTCAAATGTTAAAGGTGGTAGGCTAAAAATAATGTTAATATTAAAATACATAAAGTACGACTAGTTTATTTGGTTTGAATTTGGGTTGAGAAGTGTTGTACTTCTGAGCTTTTTGGAAGAAAACTTCAATTTAATCAAGTACTCCCTCCGGTCCAAAATAATTGATGTTTTAGGCTTGGACAAATGTATTAAGGATTTCACTCACTACTAAAAAAGGAAGATTTTGACTAAAATACCTGATTTTCTTTTCTTTGTAGGTTGACACAATTAGCAAGGTCAAATTTGAAAAAAAAAATTAGATAACCTCTTGGTTCTGTGAAACATCACTTATTTTGGACCAACTTTTAAAGGCTAAAACGTCAATTAATTTGGACGGGAGGAAGTAGTTAGAAAGGGGTCACTAGTTTTCCTTGTTTTGTCAGCTTGTGCCTTCTGACATGTAAAGTGTACTCATTTGCAGGGATATGTTGATAGAGAAACTACTCTTATTGGATCATTAACTGTGCGTGAATTCCTATACTACTCAGCTTTGCTCCAGCTTCCTGGTTTCTTTTGTCAGAGAAGGAGTATGATGGAGGATGCTATAGATGCTATGTCACTGGGAGATTATGCTAATAAACTTATAGGTGGCAACTGTTACATGAGAGGTCTTCGAAGTGGTGAGAGGAGGCGTGTCAGCATTGCCCGGGAACTTGTTATGAGACCACATATTTTATTTATTGATGAACCCCTTTATCATCTTGACAGGTTCTCTTCTTACATCTCGTTTTAAAATCACAACAATTTTTTATTGAAGTTCATTGAGTTTACATTGACATATTCAGTATCCATAACTGCCTTCGTGATCTTCTTAATGACTAGATTACTTGAATTAGTAGCACAAAATAGCTGTTAAATTGTGTACTATGCTCTGTAGCTGCTAAAATAGCTAACAGCCAAATATTTGGTATGTTCTAGTTTTTCTGTCCAATAAAAGCATAAAAGATACTAATGCTCCATGTTTGTTTGACAAGTTAATTAGTCATAAAGATTAATTTTCTTGTCTTATATAGTATGTGCATGTGGTGACTGAGAAAGACCATACCATTCATTGAACTATTGAAGTATGTCACTAAAGTTGGTATATGTCAAATCATACTGGAAGTTTATATGATTTGAAAGGTCAATTAGTAAATATTTCAGCATTTTGGGCAAACTGTGTTAATATTAAAAGGCTACAAGCTTTCTTTGGGAAAGACCTGCTAATTAAACTTAGGATTGCTAGCTTAGTGCATGCAGGTCTCTTCTAGGAGTTGGTTACCAGAAGATTTGTGGTCTCCTTATATGGACTTGGTAATCCTGCCCTTATGAGCTAACTTTTGGGGTTGAATTAGGCACAAGTGCCATATCTTTACATGGTTCCAGTGTCATACATGAACATCAATTTAAGGGTTGAGGGAGAGAACATGTGATAGATGGTGACTTTCTTATTTGACGTTCTGGAAATTGATATTTTTGTAGCATATTCAAAATGAACTGTAGGTTTCCAACTGAATGAATATCCTGGTTCCCTACTCTAAAATTTTCCTTATTAATTCGTGTTTTTGACTTGCTATTTTTTATGGTTGATACTTGATGCTCTTGGATATCTTCTTCCTGTCAAAAATTATGAACTACTGTAATTTAGCTGATGTTTAGTTCTTGTTATGCTCAGCGTTTCTGCACTTCTGATGATGGTTACATTGAAGAAGCTTGCCACCTCTGGCTGCACTCTGATATTCACCATTTGCCAAAGCAGTACTGAAGTATTTGGCCTTTTTGACCGAATTTGCCTCCTCTCAAATGGAAAGACATTGTTTTTTGGTGAAACTTTGGCTTGCTTACAGGTAATTTTACTTTGGTATGCTTCCTTACACTGTCCATCTTGGTTCAGGGGAAGGCGTTGGTTTTCTTAACAGTCATGCCTGCATCAAACAAAGGCATTGGATAATGAATGATACTTTTTTTCCTGCAATATGGGTTTGTTGGGTTTTCCTTTAATAAGAGAGACCCAGAAGTGGCTGTGGTTTATCTGAATAGAAAGAAGTTAATTGTTAGTCAGATGATATCCGTTTTAAGAGAGAAATGAGCCCATGCAGTTGATTTGGCTGAAGTTCTTTATTTATTCTCATTTTGCATTGAGGAAGCCAAGAATAGTCTAGCAATGTTGAAGTAAATATTTACTCAAGTTAGGATGGTTACTCTAGGGAACATGTCTTTTATTGGAGTGAAGTCTTGCAGGATAAGGTTGTGTCAGTAGGACATATTTGAAGTGCGAGCGTCCAGGTTTCATAGTCCAAGTTGTTACTTAGAAGCTTATTGCCCTACAAAGGTATAGCCTCTTATACGGTTTCCTTACACACTGGAATAAATCAACAAAAGTTCAGTTTGTTGGTTTCTGACAAGGAGGAAGTAGTCTAGAGAAATACTGTTCAGTGTTGACAAATTTTCCAATGGACTAAATGTTTCAGAATCCATGGATAGTGGTTGGAAGAAAGAATACGGGTTCCTGTGGAAAATCAGTCACATTCGGACTGGACAAACTTACTTAAGAGGGCGCGGAGGAAGATCAGTTCCCCAAGTGTGTGCACAATTGTGAAATACTACTAGAAATACATAGCACTTGAAATGTTTATTTTCTGGTCATTATGTTTTATATCATACTTTGTTCTTTATGTTACTAATTGTTAGAGACTAACATATCATTTAATTGTGAAGCACTTCTCGAATGCTGGATTTCCTTGCCCAATTATGCAAAGTCCTTCTGATCACTTCTTGCGTGCTATAAACACAGAATTTGACAGGATTATTGCGATGTGCAAAAGCTGGCAGGTATGCCTATAAGCATTCAAAGCTCTGTTTTCCCCCTTAAAAACTCAATTCTAATGGTTAAAGATAGTGATTGATTTGTTGAAAAATTGTTAGAATGTTGGAACAATTCTAACTCAGTTCATTGTACTACCTCTTTTCTCCGTATTTGTACTATTGTTTTATTGTGCCGGGGAAAGCTCTTTGACAAAGGAACAAAAAGAAATTCTTTTGCTATAAGATTCAAAATGAAAGTTCAAAGATCCTCGTCTGTTCTCTGGCCACCCTATCCCCTCCCCCTTCACAACACAAAAAGGAAAGATGTTCCTTAAAGTTTGTGCTTTTGTCATCTCAACAGGATAATCATGGAGACTTATCATCAGTGAGCATGGATACTGCCATCGCTATACGTACCATTGAAACAACTTATAGATCATCAGCAGATGCTGCTGCTGTTGAATCAATGATAGTGAAGCTTACTGAGAAGGTACTTTTATCATAGAAAAAGAGAAGGTATGTAATATGTTTGTAATAATGAAACTTACCATGAAGGTATGTTTTTTCACTGTTGTCACTGTTGACGTAATGGATAGTACCATCAACTTTGCTCAATCTTTTTCCAAGAACTTTTTTAAGTGTCAAGTAGATCTAGGCAATGCATACTTTAGTGTGACCACTAGATAGTAGGAAGTATTCCAATTTTGATATGAACTAACTACATAAACTCATAAGTTATTAAGCCTGCGTGCTCTGGACAGTAATATAATTCGAGCATTCTCTTGAAGGATGCTCTTATTGGCTTTGGTTTGTTTTGAAAAACTAGATTGTCCTCAATTATCATTATCTTCTTATGTGAACTGAAGTTTTTGGTTTCTTTAAGCCTAGAATGGAGCAGAAGTTTTGTCACTGTCCATTTCAATATTTTAAAAAATGCTATTAATTTTAGTTCCTTGGTCATTTAAAGCAGTTTATAGTCCTTGCTATTGTGTTAGTACCCCCATAAAGAGTTATTTATGCCAATATCCAAGTTAGAGTTTCCTCCAATCTCTGTTCCTTGCAATACCAAAGTTCTTTAACAGTAGAGGCAATTTGACAGCCTGTTGAAGTATTTTTGAACTCAATGCATACCCTCTACTCCAAAAAGAATAACAAAATTTGGAATAAGAGGGTCATACAATTTAGTTTACGTCTATTTCATATATTGATTTATAATCTTTAAAAATAGTAATTTCTCTATTGAGAATCTACATAAAAAGTCTTTATTCAAAAAAACAATTACATAAAAAGTACTGGAAGTCACAATCTTTTATAATTAGAACTAGTTCAAGGAATATTTGATAAGATCATTGTCAAGTAGAAAAAATGGCTTAGAAATCCTCGGAGTGTTCAATAATAAAAGTTTTAGTGGTCAAACGACTATACTTACGGCCTGAGCTTCAATATAGTGTCTGATCTCTTGCATTTGGTCCTTTCAGGAAGGTCCATCACTCAAAAGAAAGGGAATGGCAGGAAATGCAACACGAGTTGCAGTTTTGACTTGGAGATCTTTATTGATTATGTCAAGGGAGTGGAAATATTATTGGCTAAGATTGATTCTTTATGTGTTTCTTGCCCTCTGTATTGGCACTGTGTTTTCTGGATTGGGGCATTCCTTGTTTTCTGTCATGGTAAGCGAATAACTAAAAAATCAAACCTGTCTCTTTCCTTTTGCATATGTCTAAACTCTAATACAGTAGTCCATCAATATGATGTTTGTGCACCCGACCTCCAGTTTTTCTGGTTACACAGTCCATGAAATAATCATGGACTGAGTTGATATTGCTGTTTTCTTTTTCTCATGGTAAATATTTGCCATTACTAGCTCTTGTTTTCAGTATGCAAACTATGATATTTTTCTTGCCATGCAGAGAAGAGTAGCAGCAGTATTTGTATTTGTTTCATTCACCTCTCTGCTAGGCGTCGCCGGTGTACCTTCACAGTTGAAAGAGATCAAGGTGCGAGCAACTTATTTGTGTTTCCTCTGTATAATGCACAAGCATGCTTCTGTGAAACTAATATATGTGAACACCATGTTTGAATGAATCCAGTACATGTGTGTATTTAAGAATCAAGGTTTGTTTTGTAGGCTGAGAGTGGACTATACACCTTCATAGAAATGTGATCCTCATTCTAGTCTTTTCTTCAGTCTCATGAACTACAGTTTCCCCTTAACCCGGTGTGTCATAATCTATATATTGCACTCTTACTGTAATTTTTCTGTCGCCCAAAGGACTATTGTATCATCATTCAAACTTCTAGTTCAAATTAGTGGGGTGAAATGGAGACAAATACGGAGTTGAAGTGACAAATTCTCAGGACTAGGGTTCTCCAATAGCTGAACTATCTGGACTTATCGCTAGAAATGTGACATTTCTGGCTTGGTTTATTAAATCATATTCCTATTTCAATATCATCAGTCCTGGCAAGTAAGCCTTTGAACTTGATTTCTCTAAGAAGCTGGGAACCTTTAGTATGATGTTTGATGAGGTGCAATATTGATATCAGCTTTTATTTTTAAGATAAGTCATTCATAATTAGCATTGCATTTAATGTGGATTGTGCTATGGATTTAATTTTCAGTAATAACCTAATCATACACTAAGATGTATAGCAAAGGCAACAAATTTGATATCCCAATGACATCTAGGCCTAGTATTTTAGAGTTACTTAGATAGTGAGTGTTCCCTTCAAATTAAGTAAACTTTTCAATTTATTATTGTTACTTGCTTTTATAAACTTTGGTTTTGTTATTCGCCCTGATAATGAGTTATTATTGGTATCCTCATCCAGTTCAAAATCAACCTAATCAACATCATGATGACTTTGCAGATATACACCTATGAAGAATCAAACCAGCATTCTGGGGCATTTGTTTTCCTACTTGGGCAGCTTTTTGCCAGCATCCCTTTCTTGTTTCTCATCTCCATTTCGTCAAGTCTGGTCTTCTATTTTCTAATTGGACTGCGAGATGAGTTCAGCTTGCTGATGTACTTTGTGCTGAATTTCTTTGCGTGTCTATTGGTAAATGAGGGTCTGCTGCTGGTGGTTGCTTCCATTTGTCAAAATATCTTCTGGAGCATCTTAAGTTTTGTGTCCATACATGTGAGTTCTGCCTGAAATCTAAATTTGCAAGATATGATATACTATTGGATGAGTTACATTCTTTCCCTTTCCCTTTGGTGTAATATTGTCATATTCTATTGGTTGGAAAGTATGCAGTGATTGTAGCTGTCTGTGTTCCTAATGTGTCGTAAGGGGAATCAAGGAAGTTGGGTATCTGAAATGTATGCAATTCAAGTGTTATATAGGATTCTTGTAGTAGGAGTATCATTTAATTATCATTTCATGTTGAGTTGAGAGTCCTAACTTTTTCATTCAACGGCCATCTTATCTCGTATTTCAGGTGATAATGATGCTTTCCGCTGGCTTTTTTAGAATCAGAAGTGCTTTGCCTAGACCAGCATGGATGTACCCCATTTCTTATATAGCTTTTCATACTTACTCTATCCAGGTAAGTTTGAGACTTGGGTTGAAGTCATAATTAAGTGCATACATTTTCTTGATCACTGGTTATCTATCAGGAAAATCAGATTAATGGATTTCTTTTACCAGGGACTGTTGGAGAACGAGTACATCGGAACTTCTTTTGCAGTGGGGCAGGTGAGAACCATATCTGGTTATGAGGCTCTGGGAAATGTATATGATATATCTGATGACAGCAACTCTAAGTGGAAAAATTTACTGGTGCTGTTTGTTATGGCTGTTGCATACAAAGTTGTTGTTTTTATTCTGCTGAAGTGTTGTATCAGGAAAAACCACTCTGTTCACAAACTTTTCCGCTGTAACCAAAACAGAAAGGATTACAAATAGATGCTATACTATAGCAACTTCAGTTTCAGTTTCTTCGAGTTTATTGCTTATAAAATTGGCAATTGAGAGCACGAAAGTTCTTCTTTCACAAATTTCATACACCTTGTATGATTAGCGTGTCATCTACCTTTATAGTTAATGCTTAGTGGAAACTATGAAAAAAAGTTTTTCTAAAGTATTTTTTCCGGTGACTTTTCTAAAAGAAAACTATTTCTTACTTCTTGGTCAATT
The DNA here is from genome assembly GCA_029582245.1 of Solanum etuberosum. Taxonomy (NCBI): domain Eukaryota; kingdom Viridiplantae; phylum Streptophyta; class Magnoliopsida; order Solanales; family Solanaceae; genus Solanum; species Solanum etuberosum. The sequence continues at coordinate 31,629 of JAJONR010006854.1, read as the reverse complement.
TTAGTTGTCGTGCATACTAAAAATACTTGTCCTTTTTAAAAAGTTGCTCCTTTAAGGTACTCCCTCTCTTCCTAATTACTCTACTTGTCCAATTTTCCTTTTTTACTTGTCCATTTTGACAAATCAAGAAAAGATAATTTTTTTTTACTTATTATACCATCAATTAAATAATTTTGAAAAGGTAGAATTTTTTTAAAATTTTAAATTTTTAATTCATCTCCTTCATAATAAAATGATAACAAATGAAATACATGACGAGTAAAATGTATAGGAGGGAATATATATTAAACGTAGTGAGGGTGTTTAGTTGAAGACTGACATGGTAGCAGACTGCCAACCACATGGGAAAAAAGAATAATAGTAATACTTATTTTCTCCGTTTCGAAGGGAAAATTACAATGTATAGATGCTTACTAAAATAATAATTTATTTATTTGTTTACAAAATAATTTATATATATTTAGCTGATGAATATTGACGTATGGCCAAACATGTAACTTCCCATCTTGAAAAAGGGCTTTATGAATTATGCAATCCTAAGATGAAAAAGGAGGAAAATCCGTTGACAAGTTCAAGGCGTAGATCAGTTGACAGTTCAACAGCCTATAAAAACCCGGTGCGCGCCAAACCCACCGAATTCTTCCCAGTTCACACGGGTCCGCGGATTTCTTCTGGTTTACGCCACTGGTCAAAATGTATGGTTTTTTTCAATTCAATTTCAATTTGAGCTACTGATACATCGGAATTCCCATGGCTTCATCGTCGTTTCTCACCGGCGAGCGAGCTGTGGTAGCACTATTCATTGCTCGGATTGTCTTCTCCGTCCCTCAATATCTCCTCTCCGAATCTCTCTCCCTTTCTCTCCTCTCGCTTCTCGCCCTCTCCGTCGAGATCTCCGTCGATGCCTCTTCTTCAGTTTCGCTCTCTCACTTCTTCAAAACCAGGTTAGTTTTACTGCAATTATTATCCTGAATGAAATGATTTTTAGGTGAGCGCGGGCCGGGCCGGGCCGGGCGGAAATATGAAAGGTAGAAGAGTTCGGGAGTGAAACATTTGAAGTTGCAACCACTAGGCTGCATCTTCAATTTACAATTTTACATAGTTTTCCCCTTTGATTTATGATGTTCGTTAAATTGGAAATTTGGGGTTGAGCAGGGCTAATTTCTGAATTGAGTATTTTTTGCTTGTTAAATGTACAGTTTTGGTTTATATACATAGTCTTGGTACTGTTTTTCAGGCCTGGTGCTTCATCAGGGATATTTTTGGGGGCAGTAACGCTGCCTGGTGTTATGGTATCGAAGTTGATTCAGATGTCAAGAGCAGTATCTTTAAATCAATCTGGAAGTGAAGGTAGAACACTCATTTTTGAGTAAATTGAACTTTTGTAGTTTGAGTATAAAGTAGTTTACTGAAGAGATAAGAGATAAGTTTATTGATAATGAATAAGGTATTTATACAAGAGGGTGGATCCATAAGGATCAGGAAGGAAATTGATACAATCAATCTAAGATATAAGTGAGGATATTTACTGTTATGAATAAGCTAAAACTATGGAAACTAAATCTGTAAATAAGGAATAGAAATAATATACAATCACTCTAAGATATATCTCTAATAGAGTACTTCGTATTATATCGGGAGCAAATATTTTCCCCGTCCCCCCACTCCCGTGAAAATACTGCAGGGAGTGAAATGAGTTCTTCCTTCGTGTATTACATCAAAGCGCTTCGTTCAATCAAACCCAATTTCTTAGTTGTACAATAAGACCATAAGCAAACCGGAAGAATTTTGTTGATCTCATCAAGATGGTTGAGCTTAAAGTTTCTTGGATTGGATTTGGTTGTGTTGTGGGAACCCATAGCAAAGGTGAATTCCTGGAAAAGGATTGTTTGCTTCCGTTAATATCCAAGCTCCTTGGTTATGCTATTTTTGCTGCCTCCACCACTGTTAAACTTCCTCAGATATTGAAAATGCTGCAATGCTGAAGTGATTAAAATGAACTGCAGTATGCTATTGGTGTAGTTCAGAGTATATAGATGACCCTGTGGCTATTGTAGACATTCTAGGGTCCTTATAAAGATGAAGGAGGATCTAGGGATAGTTTTCTTTTTTCTTCTTTTCTTTTCTTTATCTTTTGTTTATGCCAGACACACAAGTGTGGAGGGAGGATATGATGTAAATTTTTGGATACCAGCTTTGAGTTGATGATTGATAAAAAGTGTTGTGAGCATTGAGCTTGAAGTAGTTGGTTATACCATTGCCTTAGCATATTGTCTTCACAAAGGACTTCCATTTTCAGCTTTTGGAGAGAATGCTTTTCTTTTGATTCAAGCTATCATTCTGGTTGCAATCATCTATTATTTTTCTCAGCCTTTGGGAGCTAAGATATGGATTAGAGCATTATCATATTGTGCTATAGCCCCATCTGTTTTGGCAGATCAAATTGATCCCATCCTTTTTGAGGCCTCATATGCCTCTCAGCACGCAATTTTCTTTTTGCCAGTATACCCAGATTTGGAAGAGTTTTAAGAACAGAAGTACTGGGGAGCTAAGCTGTTTAACCTTTTTTAATGAACTTTGGTGGTTCCATGTTAGATTTTTACCAGTTTTGAATTTGTAATTGTTGCATAAATACCATGACACTTGGGTAAAAGAAAGTACTTATTGTTATTTACCCTCCATCTCTAAAATGCTACGTTCGAATCACTTGAAAAATCTTCGTAAACTGGTTCTTGCAAGGACAATTCATTGATGAGCAAATGAAGCACTGTTTTTTTTTTATTTTTAAAATTAATTCAAATGAAGCAGTAATGACGGTGAAAGTGCAGTATGAAGAAGGATAACAGTACTGTAAATTGATAAGTTTTAAAGTACTATTTTCTGTATTCACGTAGCTGACTGTTGAATCTCCAATCTTAAATATTGTCAAGTTACTTTCCATCTTGTGATGTTTCTAGATGGAGAAACCCTGTCTAGTAGAGGAAATGCGTAATCTTGCTTCTGCTTGTGTAGCTGAGAACAAGTTTTTTTTTTTTTATATATATATTTATTCACCTAATAGGTTGATTTCCATCAGTCACTTCAAAGTATTGGCGAGTTTGTATTCAGAAATTATGTTGAATCCTACCTTGCCTCACCTGTATGACTGACTTCTTTTAGTTTTGACCTTTTAACAGAGCTTGAAAACCTGCAACTACTGTATTGGGTGACATCTGCAAGTTGCTACACGGTGCTAGCTTACCTCTGCTTCATTTTTTACCAACAATCAGACAGCAAGAATTGTGCTACTTCTCGATGTAGCTTAAGTTGTATAGCATTGTATTTTGTAGTCTGCTGTGTGTCTTTTGCTGTGAAATCTCATAGTGGTAGGTCAACTTCTCTTTCTTTATATTCACTTTTTGCTTCATTGGTCAACCTAGTAAGTTGCTGACAGCTATGTACTCCTTAACAACTCTTTTGGTGAACTTCTCCTGCAGGGTGGTATACAGCAGCTATCTTATTGTGGCTATTCTCTCATGGATATGCAGCAGTAAAATTAATTCAGAATATTCTCCACACTTTTCCAGCATGCGCTTCAATTGGTTGGTCATGTTACTATATTTTTTACTTTACTAAATCTCTAGTATCGCAAACTACTAAATTGCACACTTGATATGAAGGTCCACTCTGTTGTGCGGAAATTCAGTTCACATTCACTCTCCACTAATCACAACAAAACTATGATTTTTCAGCATGTTGCTATAGACAATATGAAACAACAACTATATATATCTGGAGCTTCATTCTGCCCATTTACCTGTTTTTCTTTTTCTTTTCTCGTGATATCTTGTAGTTGATCTTTCAGAAAGGAAAAGCCTAAAATTAAAAAAATTTAAAAGTTGACAGTTAACTTAAGGCTTTTTAAACTCTTTTTATGTGCTTAATTTAGGGCTACTCATATTTTGGGTTCTGTTTAGTGAGAGTTTAAACTATTTTTTGATAATAATGATCTTTTTTTGTTTTATATGTCATCTTAGATTTGCATTAAATGATGTATACAGATTGTAAGAAAGAAGTATGGTTCGTGTTGAATGTAATATGTTTTTTTATTTAAAATTTGTATAATGGCTCTAAACCTTGATATTTATTTGGAAACATCTCTCGGCTATTAGAGAAGATTAAAGCTACTTGGGTATTGTAGTGTCTTTCTGTTGCAGGATTGGGTTCTATTCATTGATTTTATCTTATCTGACATTTGAAAGAGAATTCCAATATATTTTATGTCCAATCTAAGGGATAAAAACCCTCTGATACCATATCTCTGATTTGACGACTTTGAACAATGTGCCAGATATTAAGTTGCACTGTTAGAACATATGTTCTTCCACACATATGCACTGTTAAGAGCATGTTTTAATTCCACACAATCTTTATTTCTTGTTATTTCAGAGATCAGAGCCTCAAAATCATTTGATATGTCCTATTTGGTTTGCTTTGTTTGATGACTGGTCCTCCAGTCCTCTGCACAGTTATTTACGTTCTTATTTCTCTTCTTAGGAGAAGCGCTACTGGTTACTGTTGGTCTTGTTATCTATTTTGGGGACATGCTAGCTTGTACTGCTGCTAAGGTTAGTTTCTCACATTTTACTTTCTCTGATAGCAGATGATATAGATACCTAACAAGCAGTGTTTTTTCCGTTAACAGTCCCATGGGTACTTTACTGCATCTAAGTTAGTGACTGTACCATATGGAATCCAAAGAAGTGAAGTTAGCGTTATTATTCAGGTATTATACATGCTGTTAACTTTCTAGAGCATTCTCCTCTTTTTGTGATATAGAGTAAAAGGTTTCTGATTCACGGTATGTGAAATGTAACACTATGTTCCAGGGATTGATTATTGGCCTTCTTCTTTTCCCTATGCTGTTCAAATACATGCTTCAATTTCTTGAGCGAGTCAGCTTGGCATCTTCTAGAGATACCGCAGATAATCATATGAGGCAATCTTGTGTGTTCTACATTTCCCTCGCGTGTGTTCTCATTATAGCTGTACCATCATGGATGCAGCTTGTTCAAGATTTTCATGTGCACCCTTTTCTATGGTAAGCCTCCCTTCAGAACTTAATTCTTTTGGATAATTGCACATATTATGCTGGATATTGTTATTATGTTGCGTGATTTGGTTAACGGAGGTTTAGCTGGATGATTAACACTTGTGTTAGACAATTAGGCTTTTTAAACTGGACGTGCAAGCATGTGATAGACCTTGAAAAACATGTGGAGATTTGATCCTTGATAAATATAATTGCCGCATGAACTCTGGTCAGGTCTGTGAGTGTCACCCTCGTTATGCATGTGAATTATAAGTGTATGTTATTCTAGAGGTCAATCTAATATTCAAATGTTGAATATTGAATAAACAGGTACCTGAGAACCAAGGTATGACTTAGTGGTCAATGAAGTGGGTTGAGAACCATGAGATCATAGGAAAAATCCCATTGGAGGCAAAAACACTAGGTGGATTTTCCCTGGCTATCCAAGCCTTGATAGACAGAGTAGCCCAGTGGGAGGTAGCTAATACCTCGTGGAATTAGTCGACGGTTGGAAAAAAAGACACATACATTTACCTGATTTAAAAAAAAAAAAAAACATAGTTACCTGTTACCTTATATGATGCAAGAAGTTGTGTGACATCTAGCTAGTAGGTAAATAATACTTATTTAAAAAACAGGTACTTAATGAGAAGATAACAGGGTAGAGAAGAACTTTGCAGTGTCTAAATTTTCAATGTGTTCAGCTACTAGCTCTTTCATTCATACAGTGTATCTCATATCACATTACTATGAATTAAATAACATATCATTTACCTCAAGACATATATAAAGTGTTACTATCTTTTGTTTATATTTTGGTTTTCTGTGTCTTCGGTTGCTGCAGGGTATTATATTTTGTTCTGTCAGAACCGCTTAAAAGGTTGTCGCTGTGTATCTATTGGTTGGTTGTTATTTATGTATCAGTTATCAGATTTTACAACATCTCTAAGAGCAGTAAGATTGAGAGGATTCTTCTTCGAAAATACTACCATTTAATGGCTGTTTCAATGTTTGTTCCTGCTCTCATACTTCAGGTGATTTGAGTTGAAATTCTTTAGGAAGTCTTTTTCCTTCTTTTGGGCCTATTGTTTATTTTTATAGGAGTTGTTGACCATCTGTCTCTTTCTGCAGCCGAAGTTTCTTGATCTGGCTTTTGGTGCAGCTTTGGCTGTTTTCTTGATGTTGGAAATTATACGAGTAAGGTTTCCCTGCACTCTCATTTTGTTTCTGGATATTGCAATTCAAAAGAATGTTCAAATTAAAAGAACATTCCCAGTTTTAATTGGAAAAAACAACATAAAACAGAATGTCTGTCACATAGATCAATTAGGGTGGTAAAGATTGTATCAATTTCAAGCTTATGCACACTTTTCAAATGAAGCCAAGCTTGCCAAGTAAACATATCTTATATTCACTTCATTTCGACTTTGATGAAGCTTCTGGACACATTAAACAGCAATCAATCAGTAATATAACTGAAGTCTGAATAGTTTTGTTGCACTTACATTTCAGACATGGAAGTATGTATATATATACTTGTAAATGCGACATGTTCTAATGTTCTTTTTTCTTTTTCAATGTTACCTAAGTTCTTGGTAACTTATTATAATTTCTGGCAATGGTAAAACAATTTATGATGCTTCACAATATTTATCATCCCTTTTGAGGCAGATATGGAGAATCTGGCCCTTGGGACAGCTTGTGCACCAATTTATGAATGCTTTTACAGATCATCGTGACACTGATCTTCTTGTTGTCAGGTTTGAAATAGTTCCTTCATAGCATGAAATTAGTTGCAGCATATACATCTTCTTAACTCTAACCATTTGCCTTCCTTCCACTTTCAGCCATTTTTCACTCTTATTAGGATGTGCGCTTCCTATCTGGTTGTCCTCTGGTTTCAATGACCGGCCATTAGCCCCTTTTGCTGGGATCTTGAGCCTTGGAATTGGAGATACAATGGTAAAGTTGCTATTCTTTGCTTGTCCTGTACCTTTCTCGATGCACTAGAACCCACTTGATGCTTGCTTGGAACCATGTGAATTGTGCAGGACAATGAAACCTACCTTACAATCTCTCCATATCTGCTCATATATAATTATTATTTTTTTCCAAGACAGGAATAATATTGATAATTTGGGCATTAGAGAATGAACTTACAGCTGTTGGATCATTATTGATTTGTCATTTATGCACTGTAAATTTTAATTGTAATCTTCTATGTAGGCATCAGTGGTTGGATACAAGTATGGGGTCCTCCGCTGGAGCAAAACTGGCAGTATATCTCTGTTCCCTCTCTTGTTTCGTCATTGCTTCTTTTGTATACCCTCACCATCTGAATCTACAAATTCTCTTTGTAGAGAAAACAATTGAAGGCACTGCTGCTGGTATAACGTCTGTCCTGGCTGCATGCTCCATTCTACTTCCACTTCTAGCTACAACCAGATATGTTCAGGTCTCTCTCTCTCTCTCTCACACTCTCTCTCTCTCTCTGGACATGTACAAAAGGGTGTCGGCATGCATACCCATTCAGACCAAAAAAGGCTTCCATAAGTGCGTATTTATGAGAAAAGAAAGTTACATGGTCATGCTTTTACGCTATTTGCAGTTGTGCAGCTTAAATTTATTTTATCTGATGTCGAAGCAAATTTCTGTGATCACCTTAAAATTAACCTCCTTCTTTATGAATAATGAACCTCATTTTAATTCTTCGATGACCCCTAGTTATCCAAATTCATGTCTACTTGGGGAATTAATGTAGACACTGAAACATGTGAACTTTGTGCAACCTCTCAAATTTCCTAATATTAAATTTAAGTATTGTCAAAAATCTCGTTCATTGAACTTTGTGGTTGATCTTTAATACTGTATTGGCAATTATGCAGAACTGGTTCTCTCTTCTTTTTGCGGTGACAATAAGTGGTCTGTTGGAAGCCTACACTGCCCAACTGGATAATGCCTTCATACCTCTGGTGTTCTATAGCCTCCTGTGTCTGTGAACACCTGTCTGCTGACCTGAACTTTAAACTACTCTTTCATGCTGATCTTTCAACAGTACTGGTTTGAGCGCACACATTCTTTTTGTAGATATTACCGCTGTAGAGTTACATGACATGTACATTCACCAATAGGCGAAGAAGAAGCAATATATATTTCCAATATCTACTATTATCTTCTTGGATGGTAAACACCCTCCACCTCCAACCCTTAAGGTTGTGGGTTCGAGTCACCAATGAAACAAAAAGGTGGGAGCTCCTAAGGAAGGGTATAAAAAAAGTACAATAGGTTGATAGGAGAGAAAGCAAGAAGCTACTCTTTTTGTAATCTAGATGTAGAATTTGTTTCCTATAAAAGCACAAGACAGACTATTTTTGAAATGTTTTAGCTGTAACTTTTGTCTTGCATACTTTATCCTCCTTCCCACGGTATGGATGTAAATGAATATTACAGTAATCTATCAGAGTTTACAGACACTAGGAGAAAAGTATTTGTCAAAGTTTCCATGTTATGTTAAACGAGCAGTAGTTCAAGCCTGCCAGTGCAGTAGATTGATAAGAGCTAACAAAAGCGTCTGCTCTGTTAACAGTTTATGTGGGGAACTTAAGCAGTAGTGAACTCGTTGGATAAGTGCCTCCTGAAATTTGTAGGTTCCAATTTGGTATTTTGAAATCCGAACTATATTACATAAATTAGGACAAAGAGGATAGTATATCTTAAGTAAGGATTACATAAAATACGAAAAGACGTTTATTGTGTGCCACCACGTTAGAATTGCTTTTTGGGGTACACCACCATGTTAGAATGCTCCAGAGTACAGACTAGTACACTGTTGTTACTCCTCGTGGATTACTATTTACGAACGCTTTTTTCAATTATTCTGTTTTGTTGATTAGACTTTAAAAATAAACTAATTTAATAGTAGTACTTCTTCGAAACTAATTTAATATCAATCTTTTGATCATGAACCTTTTGCCCTCTTTACGTCGTTCATCAGTTGGTGACGCCACTGCAAAAATCAAGTTGAAAAATAAAAATACGGAAATTGACTGATTTTATTTCTTAGTTCGAATTAACTAAAGCAATATCTCCATTACTTGAACCATCTCTAGGGATCATGAAAGATGTTTTACTATTTATCTATAGATTAATGATGAATTTTTTTTAGCGCAGTCTTAGTTTTTCCTTAGTAACATTTGTTTGAGGTTCTGCAAGTTCAATTTTTACAGACTCAGTTTTTTTAAAAGATTTGAAAACTAAAGTTTGGAAATTATTTTTTATTTAAAAAAAAAAAAAAAACTCTACTGATATATTAATAAGAAGATTTCATGTGCCGATGTGCGCCGTGAATTATTATATATGTCCTCGTCTTTCATTAATGAAGTGTTGGGGTCGGGAGGAAAAATAAAATAAAAGGAGAAATATTGAAAGCAAATGAAAGGAGGAAATTGAAGCCGTTTAGAAGATATTAAATAATTTAATTAGATTTATACATGTGCTTAATTAAAACGTGTTTTTTTTTCTATAGAAGAAAAAGTCCAAGATTATAGCATTTTTTCTTCTAGGACTACATTGAAAAGATAAGTCATCAAACAGGGCGCTCGGTCCGGTTTTGTGTCTGGGAGTTGCTCGAATAGTAAATATTTCTTACCTTCAATTCTAAAATTATGGGTTCGAGTTATTAAGGACTCTTAAGGAGGGGTTAAAAGAAAAAATCGTTTTAGTTTAAGATATAATTTGTTTCTTAAAAACTTAAAGAGTCTGTTTGATCAAGTTGGCGAAACTTGAAATATATTTTTTATCAGAAATATTTTTTCAAAAAAGTATTTTGAATGAGTAACAATATACATATTTGTCTAAATAGTTTGAAATAATCAGTATTCTATGTTAGGACTTATATTTTATAATTTTCTTTTTAAGTATTAATAAAGGTAACACTATCAATTTTAATTTGATAAATATAAATTTTTATATGAGTAATTAATCTTATCTACCTATTTTTTTTATATAAAAAAAACTACTTTTTTTTAACTATTACCCAAAAATACTTGCTACAAACAAGGTATATACTTAGAGGGGTTATTTATGATGATAGAACTACACATGAATGAATTTATTGGACCCATTCTTTATTATTGTCCATCGTTTCTTGTTCTTTTCTCTACTTTGGATCTACTTTACTGAACCTTTCAATTGACTTGTCAATTTGCTGATATTATTTTATTTCCTAGAGGAGACACTACTTATTTTTGTTCCAAGGTGATTATCTCTCCACGCTCAAAGAGAAGTCCCTAGGTGATAATATAATTTAAAATAAATAAATTATAACAGTGTCGCTTGTCTGAATATAACATAATTGATTCTAAAAAAAAATTGATCGTTTTAATAAAATGTTATTATATAGAATATTAACGGTTATAAACATGTCTAATTATATTGCTAGTAAAATATACATAGAGGTGAATGTTTTAATCTATATATGTTGTGCTCTTTGCTCTATTTAAACATTTGAAAAAAAAAGGTCTAGAAACATCGTTTTCTTTAATTTTCGTCTGAAACGAGTTCTAAAGTGTCTGTCCTTTACTTGTCGTTTGATTAGAGTGATGAGAGAGAACTATTTTTTTAAATAAAATATGAGCTTATTTTAGTTTGTATTGGATTGAATCTTTAGTTTTAAGAATATATCTATATATATATTCTGAGATAATAATACTGATTAGTACTTATCCAAAAAAGTATTTTCACTAAATAATAATGTTTTTATTTAATTCTGTTATTATAATTCAGTATTACTATTACAAGGTTGCAAACCAAATAGGCACTCAGAGGGTATATCAATATTATAGCTACTTCCTCCCTAAACAGCCAATGATCAACTGTATATTTAACTATTAGCACGCGTTCCATGTGCTTCTTATGTTTGGATTTTTCAAAATATGAATTGATTTTTTCTTTGATTTTTCATCTTCGATGTTAAGTATTCGTATTGAGGTGCTAGGAGAGACAAAGCTTTTGAATGATCTTTTTCAATTAGATATCGAATGATTATTCAGTATAATTAACGGTAAACGGTAAGGAATGTGTATCTTTAATCGTCTTACGAGAATTGAACTAGTATTTTCGACACAAAAAGATCAACGATGTCCTAACCACGGAAAGGCTAGCACCAAGAGGAGTAAAGTTCACGTATGTTCTTTTTAGGCACATACAATTTGCATGGTAAAAGATACATTTAAATTGAATTAATCACTTAACATTAAGGCCAAACACATACGCAGACCCTTAAACTTGTCCCTAAATTTCATTTTGACACTCCAACTCAACCTTGTTCCATTTTAACACTTCAACTCCAATTTTTATGTTCCATTTAGGCACTTCTTTCCAAAGAATCAACAAGGTGGATGTGTGTACTTCACACGTCATGACATGACACAAAAGCCAATTAAAAACACATACACAACTCCTATAACTTGCCCCCATTTTTTTATTTTGACACGGTATCTTAGCCTTGTTCCATTTTAACCCTTCAACACTATTTTATATATCATTAAACACAAAATGCTAATTTTATGATTTCTTTATTTTTATTTATGTTCTTCATTTTCACTTTTTCATTTTAAAAATCAACGGCATATCATTAAAAAAAAATGGAAAAAGGACAAATATACCCCCAAACTATCGTAAATTGTATGCGGATACCCTCTATCATACTTTAGGGACATTGATGCCCCTACCGTCCAAAAACTAAAGCATATATGCCATTCACTATAACGGAAGACTAAATAGGGACACGTGACGCAATGATCTTATCCGTTGATCCGATATTTAATAAATATCGGATCAGTGGATAAGATTATGACACGTGTATGTCCGTTAGTATAAAGGGTATATATGTTCTAGTTTTTGGACGACAGGGGCACCAATGTCCCAAAAGTATGACGGAGGGTATCTGCATACCATTTACGATAATTCGGGAATATATTTATCCTTTTTCCCAAAAAAAAATTAACGGATGAACATCCGTTTTCAATATTTTTTTTAGAGTTTCTCTACATTATTATGTGAAAAAATAACCGACGAAAGTGTGTTTTTTTTCTTTTTTAAAACAATTAATTAAATTAAATGACACCACATATTTTTTTTTCATATCTAGTCTATTTGGATTTAACTCAAATACCAGCTTTCTAATTTTTTATCAACTAAATACGAGTACAAAAAACTCATGTTCATTGCTAATTATTAACACTACAAAAAAACGTTAAAACTCGACACACTTCGTTGGGTTGTCTTGATTTTTTTAAGAAAGAAAATCGACGCACTTTCGTAGGTTATTTTTCACACGAAAATACAGAGAAACTCTCATAAAGAAATTGTTACTTTTTAAAAAACATAAAAAATCAATGATCATCCGTCAATTTTTAATTTTTTTACAATAACTAACGGATGAACGTCGATCTTTAAAATGCAAAATTACAGTTGGAGAACATATATAAAAATAAAGAAATCATAAAATTAGTATTTTGTGTTTAAATGGTACATTAAAAAAAATTGAAGGGTTAATCTTTTATTATTTTTTTTGTCTATGACTCTCTTAAAGAAAGTGTGATGCACATACTTTACCACATCACTTAAAAATATCTAAATGAAACATAAAAATTGAAGTTAAAGAATTAAAATGAAACAAGATTGAGTTAGAGTATCAAAATAAAATTTAGAAACAAGTTTAAGAATCCGTTTTCCTTAACATTAAGCGTGCGTTTGTAACAGTACCTTAGCTTTAGAATACCAACAAAACTCTGACATGCATATATTTATGCATTTAATATATAGTGACTAGAGAGAAAGGTATCAAAATATATACTCCTTCCTTAGAAATTTCTTCTTTATCCCAAAATAAGTTTTATCAAAGGAATTTAAGATTAAAAAATAGTATATTTTTCCATTTATATTCTTATATTCTATCTTCTTCATAGTGTTTAATTTTCAAAACATATTTATTAAAGATTGATAGCTTAGTAAATTATATATTATATTTATTGATATTTTAATTAACATAATATTTGTTAAAATGACATTAACTTTGAGACGAAGATATAGGTAGGATCTAGATCTCTGCAAGCCGTAAGCTTCATATATAGAGAGAGATTATACTCTACCATTCATTAAGTTCTCCACACAATTTGTGTGCCAAATAATCTCTTACTATTCCAAACAGTACGTACGCACGTACTCCTCTTGTGAGGTCAATTATTCTCATCAGAATTAATGTTCTATATACACTAGGCCTGCTGCTACGAGCGGAGCTAGCAAGGGCAGAAGGGGTTCATTCGAATCGTCTTTAATGAAAAATTACACTATTTATACATAAATAAAATTATATTTAGATATATATAGAATATGTTGAACCCTTCTGGCCTCTTCGAATATTTACATTTTGTATTTCGAACCTTCTTACTAAAAATTCTAACTTCGCTATTGGGCTGTTACTAACTTATGTGGAATAGTACCATGGATCGACTCATCATAGTAATTGTCCTTCCTCGTGATCAATTCGAAGTGCTACTAATAACTCAAATCTTCTTGATTAAGAATCGAATAAATATATATATATCATAGTAATAAGGAATTTATTAAATTGTCTTGGTTTAGTCTTTCGATCCTGAAAGCATACACAACAAATGTTAACTGGTGAGACCAATCTTAGCCGGTCTGTGAACATTAATTTAATTTACAGCACTAATTAAGTCTTTAATATGCATCTTTAAATATGGTGGTCCGACCTTAATTGGGATTTCGAACGCAAAACTCAACTTTTGGAGAGAAAATGAAATCTCTTGCCTTTTTATAAATTGAATAACAAAAAAATGGTCCTTTTAGAAAAATAAAGATTTCTTGTAAAGACAACATAAAATTATTATTTTTAAATGACTAAAAAATCATTTCTCGTTGGTGTAAAGAATTTTTACTCGTTATAACAAATAACATGCTTTATTTTTAAAATTACAACTCCTACTTTTATTGAGAGTTATAATGAAATAATTTCTTGTATATATACATACACTCCATTATTTCATAATATAGCAAATATCTGACCTTGTTGTTTTTCCATTTTAAGCTTACAACAACATTTGTTTTTTTTCTTTTAGGTTTTTTAATGGCAACATTGATGGTGAAACTTTCGCAAATAGCTACTATAATAAACTTAATTATGCTCCATATATATAGTTTGCATATTTACGGGTTGTAGCTACAGTTTAAGCTACATCGTTTGTATAATTCGCGGATTTCTATAATTCACAGGTTTGTATAATTCGCGGGTACATTTGTATAATTAAGTTATTTTTGTATAAACTCGAAATAACGAATTTATACAATTACAAGCATCTGAAGTGTAAACAGTTATACAAATTATATTATACAAAATTACATTATACAAAAGTTATGCAAATTATATTATACAAATTCTGAATCATACAAACGTGCGAATTATACAAAACTAAAAAGCTGAGCCGTGTAATTATAGCTAAAAGTAGGTCGCGAATTGTAATTAAGGCAAACTATAGCTATATTAACTAATTAACTAGTATATGTTTACTTATACACGTAATTTTCCTTTTAATGTATTAAATAAGTCTAAATAGAGAAGTTTAAATTAGTCAAATAATTACACGTGTAATAATCGGAAAATAAGAGGCAGATATGACATTAATTAAAAGATATATATGTTTTCAAATCATGAATTTGAATTACATCACATGCTTTTGTCTCTCAATATTTACACTAAAGACACTCCAACCATATCAAACTACCAACCTTATCTCTTACCCTCAATGCCTTCTCACACTATAAATAACACTTCACAAAACGTACGCACCACCACCAAAAAAGAAATACTTTCTAAACCAAGAAAGCACAAAAAAAAAGTAGTTTGTTACTTATTATTTTTCTCTATCATAATGTCGAAGGATAGAACAAATGGGAAGAACGAAAAGAAAGGTATAGTGAAGAACTTAAGAAAGAGTCTTCTACTAGGTAAGAAATTTTCGATGGACGATCAGTCGGAAAACGAGTCGAGGGATGTACCGGAGGACGTGAAGAAAGGGCATTTCGCGGTCATTGCAATGGACAACGATGAGCTCAAGAGATTTGTAGTGCCATTAAGTTGCTTAAGACACCCTTCATTCTTGAGGCTATTGGAACAAGCTGCTGAGGTATATGGTTTTGATCAGGAAGGTGCACTTACATTACCATGTAGACCTAGTGAGATGGAGAGGATTTTGGCTCTAATATATATGGAGTTCGCTCGCGATTGCTTAGCTTAATAGTTCAACTCTCTTTTTATTGGTGTAATGTTGCGATTGGATACTTCTGATTAATATAATAAGAAGAGGAGAAAAGAAGGAAGTTATGATGAATTCAAACTTGCTATGATATCAATTGTCATAGTAATATATGAGTCGAACATTTCCAAAATCTAATTCAATATTTCAATATTTTTTTCTTGGTTTAGGTCATGGTTTTGAATTTGTATTATCATATTGCATGTGGATGTAGTACGATGTATGTTTTGATAGTAGAGTGGAGAATGGAGAAAGAGTTCTAGTTCAATTTTGCATGTGGATGTAGTACGATGTATGTTTTTTGTGTTACTAGATTTTCGACACGTGATTATCAATTCAAAAAATTTAAGCGAAGATTTGAATAATAAGTTTTGCATAAAAAAAATATTGCTGATTCATTTGTAAATGTTCAATGTGGATCGTCATATATATATCTTATTCACACGAACCTATGAAGATGGTGAATGAAAAAAATTATTAGTTAAATGCAATAATGTATATATTTATTTCAATTTGATGAGGTTCAATAATATAATAGTCGTATCTCACTAATATTACCTTATAAACGATATTTGTTGTGTATTTTTGTTATCATCTAACCAGATGTGCTTTGCACATGTATTCCACTGAATCAGTTTAGATGTCATATGAACATGTGGAGAACAACTACATTTTATTTTTTATATTAATTTTTATTTTATAAGTTATAACATAATAGATGACGTTCTTTCTCGATTGTATGTGTACATAAATCAAAGATAGTTATCTGACTGTCCATAGTTAGCTGAGAAAGGTTTCCTTTTTCTTTTACCGAAAAAATTAAAAATTAAAATTAAAGAATATATTGTATTTGTGAAATCATATATATAATTACGTGTTTATCTTACACCCAACAAAAATATAGTTCATACACTTGCAAACAATTTTCAATTTATTCAACCAAGCATAATTCGTCAAAGGAAAAATAGCAACACTGTGTTATCACATATAGGGCCGGTATACTAATATGAAAAATTATTGGTCAAAATTTAATATAAGGAAAGATGAAAGATAGAAATAATTAATGTAATAACTATGAGAATTCGTAATATTATAACTAAAGAATGTAAAAGAGTGTGAATAACATTTGCAATAATTTGTAATAACTAAGAGAATTTATAATGTTATAACTAAAGAATTAATGTGCAATAGATGAATTTCTAATAAATTTTATACTTACATAAATAAATAGGACTTTTAATTAATGTTACTGTTTTTTTTTATAGTTATTAGATTTTAATTCAATGTAGGGACAAAATGAAAATGTTTATTCCATATTACTGAATATAAAATTTATTTTGTTAATGATAAATTTTAAATGATTCATATATATTCACATATTTTCACATTTGTTGTGAGTTTTTTTTATAAAAAAAGAACTCAGAAAAATTTAAAATAATGTATTTTGAAGTTAGTAGATCTTGTTAACTTGATAATACATTTGTGACATATATATATATATATATATTTTGCATTAATGAAAATATATATCTCATAAAAATTAGCTATTAAATAAATAATAAATATTAAATTAATACAAACTTCAACTGGCGTTATTAGAAGTCATATGAGCTTTTCTTCATCGAAAATACTTAAATATTAAGAAATAGTAAATTAGTAGAACAAAAGGGCAATGTTTACATAGTAATAATAATTTTTAAGTAAACTTCCTGGCAATCTTAATCATATAAGTATCATTGATAAATAAAGTCATTTTTTTGTCTTGAGCATCAAAAAAATAAATGGTGATAATTCTCTAACTCTTGAGAAGTTTAATAATTATGGAAAAAACTATTCAGAATCATATATCTAAATCAGAAGAGAAATTGTTAACAAAAACAAATGAATTTAGACTACAATTAAAATTAAACTACTACAAACTTCCATTGCCGTTATTAAAAGTCATATGAACTTTTCTTCGTCGAAAATACTAAAATATTAAGATATAGTAAATCAGTAAAACAAAAGGGCAATGTTTATATAGTAATAATTATTTTGAAGCAAACTTCCTGACAATCTAAATCACATAAGCAGCATTGATAAATAAATTCATTTTTTGTCTTAGGCATCAAAAAAGACAAATCGTGACAATTCTCAAACTCTTGAGAAGTTTAATAATTTTGAAAAAAAATATTCAGAAGCATATATCTACACATAAGAGAAATTGTTAATAAAAACAAATATATTTAGACTAAAATAAAAATTAAACTAATACAAACTTCAACTGACGTTATTACAAGTCCTATAAACTTTTCTTCGTCAAAAATACTTAAATATTAAGAAATAGTAAATCAGTAAAACAAAAGGCCAATGTTTATATAGTAATAACTATTTTGAAGCAAACTTCCTGACAATCTAAATCACATAAGTAGCATTGATAAATAAAGTCATCTTTTGTCTTGAGCATCAAAAAAAATAAATCGTGACAATTCTCTAACTGTTGAGAAGTTTAATAACTTTTGAAAAACATATTCAGAAGCATATATCTACATCACAAGAGAAATTGTTAACAAAAACAAATGAATTTAGATTACATCATGTTAACTCCATATATTGGAACATTACATACTAATGTATATACTAAGCAAAAAAATAATTATTATATCGTCAAAATTATTTTTCTCGAGTACTCGAAGTTAAGGAATATACCCTCTTAGGATAGAATAATTTACTTCATTAGAATAGTGGTACCTCATATTCCACTAAACTTCAAACTCACTCAACGACAATAAATCACACGAAAATTTTCAAAATGCAAGAAGTAGAAGAGTAGAAGATTAAAAAAAATCGTGGTTGAAAAATGAAAGAAAACCTCTCTATTTATAGTCAACAAAGTGTAGTATGAACAAATATTTTTTGTGTCTTATATGAAAAGTCATGACCTTTCCGAGAAGTTACAACCCTTTCGAAAAGTCACAACTTATTGAAAAAGTCACAACTCTTTGGAAAAGTCACAACTCTTTGGAAAAAGCACAACTCTTTGAAAAAGTCAAAACTCATCGAAAAATCACAACCCTTTGAAAAAAGTCACAACTCATCGAAAAAGTCACAACCTAAGTTAGGGATATTATAGTAATTTAACATTCAAGTTAGGACTTTATGCTTTTAAGGTAATATTGATATAGATATAGAGATAGATAGATTGGTGCATTTTAGTTCTATATACTTCAGTTTGTTCAAAATTTGTTTGATAAGAAATGGTGTTTTATTTGTTCCCATTGAAATTCAAAATTTGCGTGATGTTGCAGGTAGATGCTTATTTAAGTTAGTTACATCGATATCTTGAGATTATTGATTATTTTAATAAAGGGAACTTTCACAAATAACCACTATAATAAACTTAATTATGCTTCATAGCTATAGTTTGTATATTTACGGATTGTAGCTACAGTTTAAGCCGTCGGGTTTGTATAATTCGCGGGGTTTGTATAATTCGCAGGTTTGTATAATTTGCGGGTATATTTGTATAATTCAGTTATTTTTGTATGAACTCGAAATAACGAATTTATACAATTACAAACATCTAAAGTGTAAATAGTTATACAAATTATATTATACAAAAATTACATTATACAAAAGTTATACAAATTCTGAATTATACAAATGTGCGAATTATACAAAACTAAAAAGCTGAGTCGCGTAACTATAGCTAAAAGTAGGTCGCGAATTATAATTAAGGCAAACTATAGTTATGTTAAGTAATTAACTAGTATATATTTGCCTATACGCGTAATTTTCCGTTTAATAAATTGATTATACTCGAGATAATATCTTATTTGAAGTATCATACACAAAAAGTCACTTAACAAACCGTACACCCAAGGGCGGTGCATATTGCCGGATGTCAATTGATATGTACGTTATACTATCATTGGTGAATGCTGACTATCAACAAGGGTCGTGACTCGTGATGGAGTGGTAAAATACTCTTTGATTTGAGATTCTAAATTTGAATTTAATTGAGTTATGAAGTCGTTTTACCTCAATATGAAATTTTTCGACGTGAATTTAAATATAATCGGATCAAATACGAGTATGGACTATGAACTAATCAATATTCTTTAAAAATAAATACTGAATATTGACTGGCCATATGACATATGTACTTAACTGACAAACTAGAAATTACTTGTGATTAGACGTTTAAGGTTAATTGAAGGTAAATTACTATTCAAAAGGAAATGTATAGTTAAGTACAAATAGCCAATAGGTACGAACTACGAACCGTACACAAAGGTAAAAGTAAAACAAGGTTACAGTTAAAGGTTCACACCCACAATTTTTGACTTATCATTGTATCAGCTATGGAGTTGAGAAAATATTTCCTTTTTTTATTTATTTATTTATGTAAATTAGTTTTTCTAAGCAATATTCGATCTACTTCCAATATTTGGATAATAGATGATTATGCCAAAAAGATTACATAAAAATGACGTTTTAAAACCTTTGCACAAACTAACAAGGATTGTGGTGGAGTGATCACTATTTCTTCATCCTTAATTAGAGGTCTCAAGTTTGAATTCCCTGGATACAGAGTCGTCTTTATTAAGATGCGCTTTACTCTCTAATGTGGGGCTTCCCGATGCGAATTTGGATTTGCTTTACTCTCTAATGTGGAACTTTCCGATGTGAATCCAAATTTAATCGGTCTCAGGTTCGAGTCCCCCGGATATAGAGTTGTCTTTATTAGAAAACACTTTACTCCCTAACGTGGACTTCCTGATGGGAATCCAGATTTAGTCGGACTTCAATATGGGTACCAAACAGAGTTACTTTTGTTAGGAAGAGTCTTGATCCTTTAAGTTTTCAAAAGTAATATCTTTAATTTTCATCAAATATTTTAACAAATTGTCAGTTAAATTTGAAGGTAATTGTGACAAATGATTTAAATGAAAATAGCAGGAAACTCCAATCAAAACCTACAAATCGCAACAACAAATATTGCACTATAACATCAAAAATAATTTTTTTTAAAGTAGCACAGAAATTGCACATCCAAATATGAATTCCTATTAAATCCTCTTTTTTTTCCCCACAATTCCATCAAATTTAACATACGAAATTCGTTAAATAATTTTAAACAAATTTATAAAACTAAACTATTTAAAACCTTACTTTGAATTTTAAACAAAAAGTGTTCATTTCCGTCATAGTAATGCCCAAATTTTCAATTATTATACCCGAGTAGGTAAAGTTAGGCCCATGATCCACAAGCTTATTAAGTGTGAATGAGAAGATGTTTGATTGAAAAACTGAAATGTAACACATTTAATGCGACAGGCTTAGCTTATCAAGGTACAGACACTGTAAATATATGAGGGATCCACTTGTGTGTTTGGTTGTTGACAAAATCATTCCTTTTTACCGTCAAAAGATATGATGTAGTGAATGAATTTTTCTTTATCAGTAGTTTTGATTTCGAGTTTTGTATATGAATTTTTTTTTAGTAAGGAGCATTACTTCTGAATAGACCTTACGCAGCGTGAATTCGGATTAATCAAACTCTAATATAGATATCAGAGGGAATTGAAAAAAGAAAACAATTTATTTTACTTCTAAACCAATAATTGTTCCTATGACTATTTGACTTCATTCATTTTAGACATCTATAATCATAGGCTCCGACTTATTGGACTCTTGAAATTGTAGAGTTCATGGATTGGATAAAATTCAGTAGGTTTATTTCAAATTTTATATTTGTGTTAAGAAATCCATTGAATATTATTAATTTAGAATGGCCACTAATGTAAAAGAATTAATACTCCGGATTCATAAACTTTATAAGACAACACGACTACTGAGAAAATGAGGAATAAGACAATGGCTAGATCGATCTAATAGAAAAGAAAAAAAAAACAAAGAAGAGGATGACAAAATATTAAAATGTGGCTATTTAAAAAAGGATAAAAAGGAGGAAGACATTAGAAATTCTGTACACGTTCGATTTTGAGTAGAAAACACAGATTTTGTCCCAATCAGCATTATAGGGTTCAATAAATATGTGTTTGACCACTTTAATACTAGACCGGAGTGAAATACTAAGTTCATTTGATTTGTGGGATAAAGATAATAATTTCAAAATAAAATTTTAAATTATTTTATACTTTGCATTTAGTTATGCTATTAGTTTGTCTCAAAAACCATTTTATATTAAATTGATAAAATTAATTATCTTATATAAAAGATAAAATAGCTAATTTCGTAAAATATCCTTATTCATTCTATCCCAATAAAAATGATGCCTAGTTAAAAGTTTGATTGATGCATTTACTCTTCTTGGTAACATAAACTCTCAAATGTGAACTCAAAATTCAACACTTCTTTTATTGACCTCATCACATGTTGTCTCATCTCAACACTTTTTATGGTACTATTACTTCAATAATAGTTGTCGACTATATTATTTTAGAAGGTTCAACAATATTTGTTCATTTTATAAAATTAATGGATAATTTTATCCTTAGATCCCAATTTAACCTTATTACTAATTATAGTCACTTTTCTACTACATTTTTTCAAGACATTGTATTTATTATATTTAAAGAGTGATATAGTAAAATTACCCTTCTATTTATAGTTTCTTAAGAAGTGTGCAAAGTCAATAGTGAACAAGTATTATTGGACAGAGGGAGTATTATTTTGAAGATTCAAAAGTGGCAGTCTCAATATAGCGGTGTGGTCTAGAATAAAATTTTCTTTTGTAAATTTATGAGATTTTTGTTTTGATTACAAAAAGTGCTTCTTGGCTCATTTGCAGCACCTCGACTCGAATTTCTGTTGTAGGAATGAGTGAGGTGACGAGAGCTGAAGCCAAGATTTCTTGCTACACTCTATAGATGTTCATACGATTTTTGTGGATTTAATTTGGGTGTGTTTGAATTCAGCCTCTCGTTAGATCTTCACTGAAGGATTGTCCACCTTCTCAAGCGCCTCTCCATGAAAGTGACAACGGATGACTTCCATTAATAAATGGAAGAACTTTCAAACTAGTTGATAGTTGTTCCTTGATTGCACCCCACAATGAATTCGAATTTACTAAATCACATGTTTTTGCTTTCGGAACATCATATGTAGACTTTTTTAGTAGAGAATCACTCGGCATGTAACCTCCATGTGTGGTCAAGTGATGGTTAACAACTCGGGCAGCAAATGCTTAGTTTATTTTTTTACATTCAAATACATTTTATCTAACTATGATATTTTCATAGCATTTCGATCTTATTAGGATGTATTGTAAAAGTAGTTTTCATGGTTACAAGTTGGTTATTTCAACGTACCATCTTAATCAGAAAACGAAGTTTAAAGCTTGACATTTTGCAATGAAAGCTACGTCAGTCCTTCTCACGCAATCTTTCATTCTTCCCATTTCAAATACAAAACTCCTCTTTTTTTTCCAAATTCAATACTTTTTCGTTCCTGGCCGGTGGCTCTCTTCCCTTTACTTGTGCTGTTGTGCAGTTCATATTTTGTAGTACTACTTTTCTTTAAAAGTATTTCCTCCGTTTCTATTTCACATATCGTACATTTGTTTTTCTTTTTATAGTGTGAAAAAAAGTTTAAAAATTGGGTGTCCAGAAATGGCATAAGTACATTTGTTTTTCTTTTTATAGTGTGAAAAAAGATTTAAAAGTTGTTGCTAGTGAGTTTCAACACATGAGCACTTTAAGCTTGGGCCCTTTTAAGACACCTGAAACCACTGGGCTACAACACCCTATTGTGTTAAAGGTCTCCAAAATATGTTATTTAATAAATTCATATATCATTTTACTTATATATACAATGTTATTTTCCGATAAAGGGGGTCCAGTTGGACACCCTCAATACCATGTAGCTACACCCCTGATCCTTATTAAAAGTAAATGTTCCTTAATATTTGTCATTTCACAAAATCAATACAATGACATTTTTCTTCATATTCTAGCCTAGAAAGTTCCTTGAAATTATGCATTTGACCACAAAAGAAAACTAAATAATTAATTTATGTTCATTGGTCAAATTAATTAATCAAAATAAATTAATTTATATTATTAAAAACTTGACTTTAAGAGAACACTTAAATAAGAGTGCAATGGTAAACTAACTTACATAAGTTTCAATGGTGACAACTAAAGGAGTACTAATTATGTATTAATTTTACTAAATTAATTCTTATAATTATACTTTCAAATTCTTAAATCCAAAAGATTGTTCATTTGGTTTCAGTTTATTTGGCCTTCGGTGACTCGACACTCCTTAAGAAAATATTTTACTTTTTCGAAATAAGAGGTAATATTTTAGTTTGGGAATATTTTCATCTTCTATTTGTCTGGTGGTTTCTGAATAAAAAGAGAAAAAATTCTCATAGTGTAGAAATCTATCCAAAATGTCTCCATGGGGTGGTGCATGAATATTCAGAAGAGGCTACTATATATATATATACTGTGACGAAGTGTCATTACAGGTAAACATATGTTGAAAACACCACTTCAATGACGTACTTGGCAAACATATGTAGTATACTCTTAAAATGAAAAGGTAAATTCATAACAGCAGTGAAATCCTAAATTCTCAAGAACAACATAGCAATAGTACAACATAGATAACAAGAAGTGGTGATATTTATGTAATGCATCAAGCTGACTGCAGCTAGCCCGCTACTTCTCTCGCTTCATGAACTATATGATAATGGAGAAAGGCCAGAAAAAATTGGACCGCGAAAACATTGCACCAAACAAACCAGCCAGTCCAGTCATATGGTGACCACGGTTACTTCTTTTCTCTATGACATACAAAACTATGCATGGTGTAACTAAAACTGTAGCTACTGCTGGCCTGCTGCTGATGTTGACCAATTTCTC
Source organism: Solanum etuberosum (assembly GCA_029582245.1). Classification (NCBI taxonomy): domain Eukaryota; kingdom Viridiplantae; phylum Streptophyta; class Magnoliopsida; order Solanales; family Solanaceae; genus Solanum; species Solanum etuberosum. Next base: position 7,345 of record JAJONR010006854.1, on the reverse strand, counting down.
TTCGGACTAAACGTTCAGCCAGGAGAAGCAGTCATATTATGACTTCCTAGTAGGTCTGCTTCACTCATCACTTAATCCGGCCCTTGCTTTCAAATGTAGTTTGAAGTCCATAATGTCACCCTCCCACCGTGTCACAGTTTGATTTTCACATACCCATATCTCGTGGGCAACTTGGTTTATGAGCCTGAAATCATGACTAACAAGAACCATGCCACCGTCCCATTCATTCAGAGCCTCAGCAAGTGAGTCAATAGTCTCAATATCGAGATGGTTGGTTGGCTCATCGAGAAGCAGCATGTGAGGTTGCCTAAAAGCTAACCACGCAAATATTACCCGGCTACGTTGACCGTCTGACAAGTTTTTCATAGGCATTACTTGAGCTTTACCAGTAAGGCCAAATCTCCCAATTGATGCCCTCATCTTCTCCTCCTCATTCCCAGGATACTCTTTTATCATGAATTGTAGAGCAGACAATTCCATGTCAAGCTTCTCAGCCAAGTGCTGGTGGAACTGTGCAATCCGCAGGTGATTATGCCGCCTAACCATGCCATCAAGGGGAACTAATTCCCCTGTCATCAGCTTAAGTAGAGTGCTCTTTCCAGCTCCATTAGGTCCCACTAGTGCTACCCTTGAATCAAGGTCTACACCAAAATCCAGGTTCTTGTAAATGAGATTATCGGGTGTGTAGCCAAATGTCACTTCAACAAACTGCAGAACAGGAGGGGGGAGTTTGCCAACATTAGGAAAACGGAAGACCAGGACCTTGTCCTTCGCCACCTTCTCTGTAAGCCCTCCACGCTCCATCTTAGCCAGTGTTTTCTCTTTACTTTGTGCTTGACGGGCTAGTTTGGCAGATCCATGCCCAAAACGAGCAATGTACTCCTTCATTGAAGCAATCTGCTCCTGTTCCCATCTGTACTGTTTCATCTGATTTTCTTCCAGCTCCTCACGGGTTTGGACATATTGGTCATAATTACCGGTGTAGAGCTTCAACTTCTTATTTTGCATATGGATGATGTTAGTACACACACCATTTAGAAAGTCTTGCGAGTGTGAAACAACAACCAGAATACAGTCGAACTTCTTCAAGGTTTCTTCTAACCACACGCAAGCCTCTAGGTCTGTATTCAGGAAAAGAATATCATAAGCATGTCAATTCTAAAAATCTGTGATTGAAAAATTCAGCAAACCTTCCATTAGATCCATTAGTATGAACAAATGACAATGTACTATGCCATCCCTGTATTTCCTTTCTGTTAGGAGGGAACTTCGCGTCACTACTTAGTAGAGGGAAACAGTCACAGAAAGACACCGGGAGAAATGCTGTAACCAGAGTGAAATAACATGTCTAAGGTCCCATATTAAATTCTATAACGTCAGTTTTCATTATATTCATTCGTCCAGAATGTAATTAACAATGTCTCCAACAAAGCATGTCGCAACACAATATCTTAAATACTAGAAAAATGCATAAGAAGATTACCTAGATGATTGGTGGGTTCATCAAGTAGCAAAATGGTCGGATTCATAAACAGGGCACGAGCAAGAGCAATCCTCATCCTCCATCCACCAGAAAAATCTCGTGTTTTTTGTTCTTGCATTTTCTTGTTAAATCCAAGACCAAACAGGATTTCAGCTGCACGCTTCTCAGCAGTTGATGCGTCCAAAGCTTCCAAACGCTCATAGATCCGTTCAAGTTGCTCTCCACCACCATCATCCTAAGGATAGACACAAAACGAGTCATCACATTCACCCAAAAAGAGATGACCAAGCCCATGGAATACATTGCCAGTTTATTATTCAGGGCACAATACCTGTGCAGCCAAGACTTCAACTTCTTTCTCCAATCTCAACCTCTCTTCATCGCAACTAATAACAGCTTGAAGTGAGGACATGTCAGATGCTTCAATCTCCCGCGTTAGATGAAAGATATCCATATGATCTGGGATGGGAAGTTCACGACATCCTATAGCAGAAAGAAGAGTAGACTTCCCACAGCCATTAAGCCCAAGCAAACCATAACGTCTGTGCAATTAATATCCCAGGATATGACCATCAGATATACTAAGGAAACAGCCACACAAAGAGATAACAAACCTTACCTTCCATAGTTAAGCTCCAGTTCAGAATCAACTATAAGATCATGTCCGTGAAAAGTAAGTGATAACGATTCTATCTGCAAACAAAGAATACCAGAATTAATATAACTGCGAGTCTTGCATTAAAGAAAACTTCCTCTAGGTAATAATCTTTCTTATAGTTACCGTAAGTCCAAAACCATAAACAGGGGTGCTTCTTGTTCATGAGTAATGATAGCCATATGCAACTTCACCAATCAAGACCCCTGTTCCTAACTAAGTGAATATGGGATAGCTTCAGCCTTCAGCTATTGACTGATTCTTTTTAATCGAGAAATCTCTGAGGGCTAGTGACACATGGTTTGAGACCGTTACACGCAGCTAACCCACACATGTGGTTTGCCCTCTTACCGCTAGACCAAATCCCCACGGTTATAGACTGATTAACGTACCTAGATTTGGAATATCACACTATGCACAAAAACACCCAAGTGATTGTTCTAGTGCAAAGGAGATCAAGGAAATGAACAATCAAACGATCATAGGCATCATAAGTTAGCAATGACAAATCCGTGAATAAAAAAATCATTTATTTAAGCATTTAGAGAGTGTATTGCAAAAAACATCCAAGACCAAACATTGGTGTGTTCATAATTCAGCTTGTTGAGAATTTTGGGTATTTTAGCCAGTCTTGCACCTCAATTTTTTCAAAATTTAGTATGTTTTTCTATTTTTTTTAAAATATTTTTTTCATAATATCTTTTTAGATTTATGGTTCAAATATTTTTATGGGCAATAATATGACAATTTCTACAAAATTCAAGACAAAATATTGCTAAATTGATTGAAATGATTTCCACTTAATATATTTTCAATTCCAAGTCTTTTTACTTTGGAAATACTCTCAATTCTTAAACATACAACTATTTGTGTTTAGTTAACCAGAAGCTTTTCCCCTATTAATCAAACTAGATTTTCCGGAGCTTAACAAGGTAATAAATCCAACCGTTCAACTCCAGAAAAACCAAAAAAGAACTAACCCGAATATCTCTGGAAAGTGGATGTGAACATAAAACACCGGTACAAGTCCGATCAGACAACTGAATATCTCCTACACCATTCGTTAATTCATCGACATCGTTACTCTCCGCCGGAGTAGCTGTTGCAGCCGCTGCTGCTTTCATCGCCGCCGCCTTAGACTTCCCTCCTCTCTTGGCAGCTGCTGCTGCCTTCTTCTGCGCCTCTCTCTTCTTACTCGCATCCGACACCATCTATCAATTTTCAGAAGAAAAAAATAACTTTCCGATCAGAAAGCAAAAAAACTACAATAATATGTAATTCAATCGGAAAAAACAAAAAAGTTACCTTGAAAAAGTATATGTTATCAGATGTGTATTAATCTTCTTTTTTCTGTGATTCTAGTTCTGAGGATGAGGATTTTGAGAGTAAAAGGAGATGTCTTTGGATGAATATTTATAAGAAGAGTGTGGGAAGAAGATGATACACGTGTCAGTTTTACTGTTGAAGTTCAGGAGAATTTGATCGGTGATGTTTCGAGAATTGCGACTTCTCTTCTTATTTAAGTTGCGTAAATTGACTAGAAACTGAAAATGTCACACTGATTATTTGTCATATGAGAAAATGCCACGTCGATAAAAGTTAAGTATTAAATAGCTAAATTTAGGTAATTGAGACTAGTATCGATAATTTAGGAGGATTACAAATTTAAAATGGTCTTTGGGTTTTCTGCTCTTTTATTTGGTTCGTATTATTTTTCACTTTTCTACTGTTACTTAGCATAATAATAGGCAGTGTAAGTGTTCAACAAAAACACATAATCAATAATCACATCATGTTGGAAATATAATTCAAATTGATTCAATAACTGATGTTTTCGCTAATTATAATTTGTATATGATTTATTTGATATCTAAAAATGATTATTTTTTATTCCATGTAAAACAAAAAGGGAAAGCTAAAATTTAATCTCAATTTTATTTTTGTTTTCATCTTTGACTAGATAGAAATGTAAGAACGTTAATCAAATATATTTGTTTGAGAAAATATGTTCCAACAAATTTTCAAAGTGATGAAAATTAACTGCAACAATTGAAAAGACTGCACAAAAATAGGCCAAGGAAAGTGGAAATAGAGCGTCAGTCTGTCTGCATCTCAGTCTCCCCTGTTTTTGTCTACACGTAAGCAATTGCCTCCACTCTAAAAAGAGATTTCTTGCATAAACTTGTCTCAACCAGGGTTATCTTTTTCTCTTTGCAGGAACGTAACATTAGTCCCTTCTCTTGTCCCTTGATAATAATAATAATAACAATAACATCTTTGTTTTTATGTGCATCAAAGGTTACATAGACTTGACGGGCAACCGAACATAAAAAAATGTGAAATTTATTATTCATAGCATGGAAAAGGAACTAATCACTCACCTTCTACCAAATGAATGAACCAATGACACCATAAGTAGACAATAGAACAGTAGAAAATCAAGTACTCCATATTTAACATAAATATAAAAATATTTCTCCTACTAACCTCAGTAACATTCACTAATGTTCATACAAAAGTTTTACTAGCAAAAATGGAATGAAACTGTTCATAATTAAGCCAATTCAACAATAATCATCTCCAGCCTTCCTATTTTTCATTTACAATTTTCATCTACATTTTTCTAAAACCATCACATAATACTGCAAGCATTAGCATTCTCATCGCTGAAAAGCTGAGTAGCATGAATTGCAGTTGCATCCAGCTCCGGATACTCATATTGCTCCTTCTTCTCGCCACTGCCATCCTTCCCTTTTTCGTTTCCCTTCCCTCCACCTCCACCTCCGCCTTCTTTCTTCTCTCCCCCTTCCTTCTTTGGCGGGACAGTTTGGACATCTTTCTTCAGCTGCTTCTTCAGTGCCTCCACCAGTTCCTTCATGTCCATTGAACCGGTTACTGTTACCAACTCCTTTTCGTGATCAATTTTCATCTCCTTGTAACCTGCATTGGCCGTGAACATTCCATTCAGGAACTAACTATAGTTAAAATGGACAACATAAGAAGAATGTTGATTATTCAATCTCACCTTTGTTTTTAGTTATTGTTTTTTGAATCTTCTGGATGCATCCTTCGCAATGTAGATGCAATTTCAGTATCACAGTGGTTACCGGAGGCTACATGGATAATTAATCAGTAGGTAATATTCATCGGAAACCCACCATTTGCACACGTAAATTTTGAATAAATCCTTAATATAAGGCTCGCCATAAAAGACTAAACTCCGCCAAATGCATTAAAAGACAAAAAGAAGAAAACAGAATGAAAACGACGTAAACAGATTTGTGCAGAATAGTGAACAGAGAATATGCAGCGAGGAGGAGCATTACCTCTTTCTCTTGGGTTTTCTTGTCGTCTCCTTTGGTACTCTTTGAGTCATTTTCATTCTGCTTCTTCTCTTTCTTACAATCCTTTGGTAAAGGAGAGATAAGCTGTACAGGCCTGTTCATCTTTCGCTCCACCTTCTCCTTTAGCTTCAACGCATCCACTTCTCCGATTGCCGTCACCTTATTGGTTTCGCTATCACATGTCACCTTCTCCACGCCTTTTTCAGCCGTAACAAACCAAAAATTAGGAAAATCAGAGACAAGGAAACGAACAGCTTGAAAGAAAACAGAGCAATATTCACAATAATCTGTCTAGAATCTAACTTGGAAGCAATAAGAAGGAACAAAATAGAGCAACATAACAATGATTTTTACCTTCAAAGCTTCGAACGGCTTTGAGAATCTTACGGACGCAACCTTCGCAATGGAACTCCACTTTCAAAACCACACTTCGATTGTTTTGTTCATTCTTTCCTCCTTCCTTCCCCTCCTTCTGTTGTTCTTCGCTCTTCATCTCGCCTTCAATATTCTTGCTGCTGCTCTTATTCTGCAAACCTCACACAATGTCAGTTAGCTTTATCATATCATGGATACAGAACAATGAGAAAAAATTATCAAAATGGAGAATCAATTTTCAAATCCTTACCTTCCCCATTGTATTCCACCAAAATGACTCCTGAAACAGAAAAAGTGTTGAAGTGTATTTATAGGGGGAGGGGCTAGGTAGCCTGAGGAAGAAAGGGCGCAGTTGTACGGGATGATAGTGGATTAGTGGAACGGCAATGTACGGAGTGGTCATAGGTAGCCACGTTGGCATACATATGAGATCCAAAAGAATTTAACGATAATTAATCCGAAAAATTATTTTACTATAATAAATGAGATTAGTAACACTAAAATAAGATAACTTACTTGTAAATTGAACATTTTTTTCCAAATTGGAGTAGGGAAGCAAATGGCTGAGGGTATGAACTAAGCCTTGTCAAGAAAGAGAAAAATTGAAACAATCCACCAACTGACTATGAGTAATTAAAAACTCTCCAGTAATTGGACATTATTAGGGCAGGATTGAATTAAATTTGAACCGATTAAAAATAGACTGAATTGCAATTGAGTCATATGAATATGGATAAAAATGAATTTGGTCAAAAAATGAAATTGGTAAAATGATCCGAAGGAAAGAAAAATAATGGAAAAGGAGAAAAAGGGAAAAATAATAAATAAAACTAACCCAAAGACGAAAGAAGAGCAAAACTGATAAGAAAATATTTTTCGAATAAAACTAATAAGAGAATATCATAAAGTAGTTAATCAATTAAAGGATTTTAATGTTAGAAAATGGTAAATTAGACATGTTACAACCTTTTCACATTAATAAAAATAGATTTTAGAAATGTTACACAAAAATTAAAATAAGAGAGATAAGTGTTGTTGACACCCAATTTCGACCTTCCCCGATGTGGATTAATTTTTGAGCTTCTTTAATTGCCAACGATTTGAAACAATTGACTTTATAAAATTCAAAACAATTCTAAAGTTTTTAAATAACCTCGTCAATTTTATAATTTTTGAATAATAAATATTCTTTACACAATTATGCACATAATTAGTATGTTTTATAAATATTTCAAAATCATCTCAAAAGATTTTGCATTTTTAGTTAAATATTTTATTACCTTAGTTTAGCTTAAATTACAATTATTGCGGAGTTAGTTTAGCCATCTTTATATTTAATTAAATTATTTTATTTCGTTAGGATTAAGAAGCTCATTAATTAATTTCTTACTAATTCGTTTTATTTAACTTTTAGCCGAATTCACCAACTAAATCAATTTGGCTAATTTACTAATTCTAATTGGCTATAGTTGCAATCTATTAGGCCAA